>CM045891.1:43949565-44047065 GCA_025169545.1 Anguilla japonica
GGCCTATGAATGAGTGGATCCACTGGTTTGCTGAATAAATAAATCCTGATTTTCAGGTGGCCGGACGGATTGCCTTGATGGTTTGTGGCAAGCTAAGAATAGGGCTTTCACTACCAACAAGAAGGTTAAAAGCAACACAGTTATACAAGCATCCAAGCAACCGTTCCTGGCTGAATCCCAGACCAGCCAAAACTCTGTGACCAGCTGATCATCTGCGTCCCTTCTGAAAAAGTTTATTTGTTGATGATCCAAGACACATGTAGTCCATAAACCCACCTCAGTGGGGACAGTCATGTGACACGGTGCTGGCAACGGCAGTAGTTGCTGGGAAACCGTTTCCGGGCACCTGCTTTCCCAGGGAAAGACAGCCGGCTGACAGGAAAAGGGCCCTTCCAGTCCTGGTCAGCACTGGGCAGTCTGAGTCGGCCGGTCAGCCTCCCGCGAGAGCGCCAGTCTCTGCGCGGGCATCCTCGCGGGCTGGCGAGGCCTCTCTTCAGACGACCAGTGGGAAACGGGGGGGCAGCGGCGCCGCCGCCTCTTTCTGCCCCACTTCCTCCTGTCTTTCACTGGAGCGAGGGGCCGCGGTGAAATCGGTGGGAGAGCGCGATCGATGAGCTCCCCAGCGCTCCGAATTCTACCCGGCCGTTGTCTCTGAGCTGCCGAGGCTGACTGGCGCTGGGGATGACCTCGATTTTTACTCCTTACGCTGTTTAGAATGAATTTCACTTCAGAATGCATGAACCGTGGCCTCGTAGCTGCACGGCTATAATGAGAAACCGTACTCGAGATTAGTTATTTCCATCCTGAAAAAGGTTTCAGTTTTTCTCCCTTCAAACATGAGGGAGAAGGGGGGGGGGGGGCTGTCACAGCGGCTGAATTTGGGCCGGCTGGATTTACAGTGTGCTGCCGTTTATAGCGTTGTAGCTGTGTGAGCGCTGCCCGGGGGGCAGAGTGCTGTGTGTTAACCCCCCCCTCCCCCCGGTCCCGTGTGTCCCGTCCCCGCAGGTGAACGCGCCCGTCCCGATGAAGGCGGGGGCGGTGGAGCAGTACAAGCGGGCCTTCGCCCGGCAGCGGGCGCGGGACCTGGCCCAGCACGCCGACACCCTGCTCTCCAAGGACAAGGAGATCGCCGCCCTGCAGCAGGAGTGCAGGGAGCTGGAGGCCCGGCTCGGCACCAGGAAGGTACCCCGTCCCATCATCCTCCGCTGTCACGTCTAGGGAAACCTTCTTCCTCTATGGTTTTCCTACAGTTTTTCCCATTCCTTACACCTACCACCTGCACTGCCTTTCCAAACTCCACTCAAGTGTGCCAGTGGCTGCAGTCACCATTTCCTGTCATTACCTGGAATGGTGCTGTCGTTAGTACCACTCAGCTGCACCCATATGCACAGCAGGAACATTATCATCAAATGCGGTGTACAATAAAAATGTTGAAGACCGTTATCTGGAGATGAAACGGGTTGCGGGTTCAAATTCCAGGCGGGGCACCTCTCTGGTTCGCTTGATCGTGTCGCTCAAATTGAGTTGCTCCGGTAAACATCTAGCCGTGTGTATGGACAGGGCACAAAATCTGAGCTCCTCTGAATAGCTATGTCCGCTATGCGAATTAACTGATGATTGGACTCGGCGTTTCTCATTCGTTGCTTGCTTAAACTGGCTGTTTGTGGAGATGCGTTTCTGCGTGCACCGGTCAGCCCTCATTAAGTGCCTAATCGCCAGACTAATCGGAAACTTTGGTGAACTTTCCAATTGCACTTTTCCTTTTGTAATTAGCGAATGCCACATTCTTGTCTCGGATCCAAATTTAGGTGTTGCTCGTCTCATCAAGCGCTCACCCTCTGCCATTCAGAACGCTCTGTCCTCTCTCGCCCTCTGCTGGACACACAAGCTACTGCAGCGGTCCCTCCTATCGTAACGCCACCGCATTAGCCGCGAGTACCAGGGATTGGCAGCGATTTTTTCAAGCTCTGGCATGTATTTACTTATTTATTTATTTGTTTGTTTTGTTTGTTTATTTATTTAAATCTCATTCGACGCGGATTGGAACATCTGTGGCCACGGTTACGTAACCGTAGGCCGTTTGCCACAGCTGGAGCCGCTTCGGTCCGGCCTGACTCATCGGCGCCGCACGTGGCGTGGCTAAAGACTAAGCCGCGCGTGACCTCGGCCTCAGAGAACAAGGCCCGGTTTCGGCTGCGCGCTTTTACCGCCAAACTGGCAAAGCTCTCGCCTCCCGTTACCGGCTGCTTTGTGTGTAGTGCTGGCTGAGTGGTACGCGATTTTAGGATATTATGATATGTAATGTAAGCGTATTACTGGTGCCTGTGTGCCTGTGAGCAGAGGTGGGAAATCCAGGTTCGGATCTTAAAGGTCCTCCCCTGTATTTTGTTCCGGTCACCTGGATTTGCTAATTGGCGCACTTCTTCAGTCAGGAGGTACAACTCATTAGTGAAATCAGCTGGTTGAGTTCTCGGGGTGGAAGAAACACTTGGCAGGGCTTTTACTTTCTGACACCTGGACTTTCAGCCTCTGCTTATTAGTGTCTTCCCAATGGAGATGAGATGTCCAGCACGTATACTTTTTGACAATACATGAACATGTGCAGCTGGTATTTCACCAGAGCAGTTCAGAGTGAACGTCTTGCTGAAAGATTACTTGGAGTCCCTCCTGGAATTTGACCATTCCATCCACAAATCCAAATACAAAATTCTACTATCTAGACCTACAAACAAAATGTCTCTACATTTTGTTGGTTATAATATGTGATAAATGCTCTAGTAGTACATGTTGTTGTACTACTGAAGCATTTCATTTCCTGTGACATTATTTAGCCTACTTATTTCCCATGACCAGTGAGTTGCCACCTTATTCGAAAAGCAGAAGTTAGCCTGTATTTTGTACAGCTGCTCTCCATGTCTCCTAAAAACTAAACAAGTTCAAATGAGCAGAAATGTAGAATTCACACATTCAACTGGTGTCCACTAGATGGCCAACAAGCATATGCCATTGGAGCTCCTGCAGCTCACGTAGGGGGTGATCTGGGCCAACTCGCACGCATAATGAAACCAGCAGATTGGCTCTCAGTTCGAAGTGAGGTCACCGCACTCTGGCGCAACAGAGACGGCATTGTGTGCGTACATCAGCGTTACAAATGAGTGGAGTCCGATCAACTCATTCTGCTCATTTAGTTCCCTAATAGATTATTGATCCACAAAGCTCATTGGTAAGCTCCCTGAAGTATACACAGAAATGGTCTAAGTCTGCTGTAGTTAACCATTTTCCCTTAAGTCTTTCAAGAGTGGGTTTCTTTGGAATGTTTTTTTCTGTGTTCTAGAACATGGCTTTCAGTTACCAGTAGTGGTCGTTACTGTACATCAGCATTAGAATGTTCTGTTAACATTGTGATCACATATTTGTGATCTTACAGCATAAAGGGTTAATTATTTACAGACATGCCCAGCAGCAGAACTTCTCTCTGTTCACCACAGTGCAGTAGTACACCCCCCCCCCCCCAGCTCCAGATGAGGCAGTTGCGTGTCCATGATTGGCCAGTTTAATTGGGTGGTTTGATGTGAGAGGGATCTTTAATAGGTCCCGAAGATACTGCATGTAAAACCCTGAGGCCATTGAATGCTCTATATTGATGTATTGACATATGTTGGGGGTGGCAAAACAGCCCATTCCAATGCTTGGACCAGGAGCTTTAGTGGTAATTACATTCATGGTTATCTGCTGTTCAAAAATGAAGATGCAGATGTGAATAATTTCAATCAAATGCTTATTAAATTTTGAAAATGAATCCCACTTATGTTCAGTGTCAGTTTTTGTTGTTCTATGTGTGCGGTGGGGGAGCCATTGTAACTACCACTAGATGTAGATGTGTCTGTGCTGAATGATCCTAAACATCTGATTCGCCTGACAACCTGTCCATCCATTGGTCTGTAGTCTTTGGCTGGGTGCACTACAAACCTACTTTGGCTAATACCATACAGTGTATAGCTATAGATAATTTTACATTTTCTCGTCTGTCAAAAATGATGACTTTGGTGTGGTAATGTAGCATTATAATCCATTTTAAAGTTTATTGGGGAAGTTGTGGAGATTTTCTGTCTACACAGACAGAAACTCCCAGAATTAAAACCAGCCTCCTTTATTTTTATCCTTACCACTTTCCCTTGCTAATGAGATGCCCTGTTTTTATTTTTTCTTTAACACGCACTCAAACTTACAGTAAGGCTAGACAACCATTTTCTCTGAGCCAATAATAAAAACATAAATATTTAACAGCTCGGGGAAGGCGCTTGTAATCTCACATCAAAGGCAGGTTGGAGGACTGAACAAGGGACAGGTTATGATGGAGCTCCTGGCTGCACTGCACACAGTAGGAATGGTGCAGTACCATAGAGTTGGGCTGTAATTATATGACAGGGAAAAGCTTTAAGGCTGCAGGCACACATGCATTGTTTGTGGAAAGGGATCTCTGCATTTTGTCTATGGTGCCGCAGTTTTGGTGTTCTGGGGTATCCCCCCATCCCGCCTCTCCGTGACTCCCATGCGGTCCTCTCGCCCTCCACAGGGTTCCCCCAGCCCCTCCGGGGTCCCGGAGTTCGAGCGCCTCCTGCGGGAGTCCCAGAAGGAGGTGCTGAGGCTGCAGAGGCAGCTGTCCGTGTCATCCTGCAGAGAGCCGTCCGTCGCCAGGAGCGACAAGGACAAGGTGTGTCCCGGCTCTGCTCTTCACTCGCCCCCACACGGCACGGCACACACACACACACACACATAAACACACGCACAATCACACGCACACACACACACACACACACGCGCCCTCACACACGCACAATCACACGCGCACACACACATAAACACACGCACACGCACATGCACATGCACACACACACACACACACGCACAATCACACGCACACACACACACACACATAAACACACACACACACATACACGCACGCACACACACACGCATGCACACACCCACACACACACACACACAGCACTCACATGCACACGCACACACACTTACACACACACAATCACACGCACACACACACTTGCACACGCACATGCACACGCACACACTCGCACACACACACACACACACACACGCACATGCACACGCACACTCAGACACACAGGCATACACACACACACACACACACACATATAAAACACACGCACATGCACACGCACACACACTTACACACGCACAATCACACGCACACACACTTGCACACGCACATGCACACGCACACACTCGCACACACACGCACACACACGCACATGCACACGCACACTCAGACACACAGGCATACACACACACACACACACACATACATACACACACAGACACACATGCACACACACACATACACACACACGCGCACACACCCACGCACACATGCACACATGTACACGAACACACACACACTGTCCTCTCTTATCTCCACAGGCCACACAGGCTTATTGCTGACAAACCCAGTCTCTTCCTTTCAGAGTTTTCCCACACAAAGCTCCTGAGCTTTCAGCAGTGTATAGGGACCGTGACGATGCACCGTCACGTGCAGCACAACCCAGGATGCTCTGTGGTCCCCACGGAGGATAATTGGGATTCAGTCGGGAATTCCAGCAGGACATTTTATCCCAGTAATTGTCCTCAGTGACCGCAGCATAAGAACTGGTGACCATGTGGCCGCCGAAGAGAATCGGCGGGGAGGGAGTAGTCATTTTTTTCACACAAGGGGACAGCTGGAGGATTATCGATATGGAATTTGGTTCTGTGCATCAGAAAGCTTAGTGTATGTTTACGTTGGCGCGGACAATGTTTTACAGCGTTATATAATCACATGCTGCCTGTACAAGTAAGCTGTTACAAGGTGTAATGAGATGACTCCTGCTCCAGGACTTTGGCTGTGAAAGGAGGCGTAAGGAGTTTAGCAGCTCTCCGTTAGCTTCAATCTGCGCGGTGTTTTCTTGCCGCACGGTCGTCGCTAATATAATTTGGAGCGGTCGCGTATACAGTTCAAAAGTGCCTTGTTTCGTGACATAGCGTGCGTTTCTTTGGGAAAATTGGCCATTTTTTCTGTTAAAACAGTGAGTCGCTCAGAAGCTTAGCGGCCTGGCTGGTAATCTGTCGTTTGTGCGGGGCGGCGCAGGCGTGCTGAGAGGGGGCCGTGTCGTATGCATGCTAATCCCCTCTGACAGCGGAATGGTACAGCCCGGTAAATCCTCTCTCAGTTGCCGTGGCAGCAGCGAGAGGGGTTTGTACGGTAGCTGAGACTTCGGCCGCACCAGAGACTTTTCTAGCACTCCTGCTGTGGATTACTGGGGGCCCGGGAAAAGTCTTCACGTTGCCACGAATCGCGGGACAGGGGTAGGTCACTTTCCTTCCGCCGCGTTGGGTCTGTGATTCGCTGCTGTGTGCGGTTCCGTGTCGTGTTTGCTGTCAAAACCCCACGTTAAGCATGCTTTTCAAGCAAGATATCAGTGCAAACAAAAGCGAACTGAAACAGTGCAGTTCAAGAATCATGTGCCGTGTAAGTTTTCTGCCAAAACTGACGGGAGGTGTAATTGAACCAGACAGCAGAAAGCAGTCACAGCAATGATGTTATTCAGACTCTAGTGTGTCCGCGTTCGCTCTGTATCCAGTTCGTACATCCTGTATGTACGGGGATGTCCGAGTCACTGCAATAACGTGGACGTCCTGTACGCACGGGATTTTTTTTTACTGGATTCAGACTAGTTAGTTTGAGTTTGGTGGTTACCAGAACTGACCTCTGTGCTGTTGAAGTGCATTTTAGCTAAACCTGATGTTCTGACCTGTGCTCACTGGCTGAGTACAGTGTGTTCAGGTTGTGCAGCTGCCAGAAGGACAGGGCCTGGCAGAGTGACAGCATCAGGCACACACCGTCTGTCTGTCTGTCTGTCTGTCTGTCTGTCACAGACAGAGGAATTCTGCAGACCAGTTTGACGGCAGGAGACTGTTGCTCTGCTGTTTGATGCTGCGGCATCGATATGCATTAAAAAACCATACAGCCGGGCCAATCCACTAAGGTGCTTTTAAAAGAAGTGATCCAGTTACCCGCTTCAGCAGTGCGCAGGGATTACCGCAATGTGCTTACGGCGTTCGCCGCCCGCTCGGGGATCCGTTTTAGCCTGCGCGGTCCGGGGAGGGCCGGACCGCGGCCCGGGACGCACACCGTACCCCTGCCCCCCCACCGCACCTGGACAGGACGCCCCAACGCGTGTCGCTGGGGCAGGAGAAGTCAGGCTGGTTTGCGGTGCGTGGACCCAGGGGGCCCCTGGGGGGGAGGGGTGAGGGGCCCGGTTCTGTAATACGGGCTGTGTGAGGGAACCAGGCCCGGCAGAGCTCGGGCCCCTCGGCCATCACTCTCACCTGCACACTACAGTCCGAAAAACAGCTCCCTCCTCTCAAACCAGAGACCCGTATGAGCTTGTCACCTCTGGAGGTGCCCCCCTCACCAGCTGAGGACGACCTTCCAAACCCACCCCCCCAGGATCACGATTCGCTGATGCGGTGGGGGCGGGGGACGCTGCTGGGCTGGGGGTTTAGCCTTTGAGTGTAGCAGTAAGATCAGTGTAAGGGGCGGGGTTAAAGGTGATATTTTTAAACTCTGCAGAGAGGGGCGCTGGCTTACCCGAGCGAACCCTCACAGGTGACAAGCCCCGCCCCCGCTGACCTCTTCATCCCGTTACTGGGCCGTGACCCGGGGGGCATAGCGCCTAAAATAGAACCACACAACTCTTAACCGCGTGAGCCTAAGAGGAAGTGATCCCGCTCCCACGCTAGGCGCTAATGCCCCGTACAGGTGTCAGGTCAGCACTCTCAGCCCCTCTGATGGGGCAGTCAATGGCAGAGCTGAGTTGTGCTGACTGGACATCTTTCTGGATGGAAAAGTGAAAGAGATGGGGGATGGAGTAAATTCACAACTGTCTGGGGGATAGGATTTCAAGTTTTAATTTGTCTCCATATTTGTGGATGTGTATATACTATACACTAATATGCAGTTTTGTTAGCCTTTACATTCTGTACTCTTGACACGTAAGGAAACTGGACCTGTAAATACAACTTCATAAGTAAAGGAACATGTACTGAATGAATAGCTAATGTGTCTACCCCATCACATCAAAGGCCTCTGAAGTTGTTCTAGTGCCACTTTCACCTCATGACACTCTCTTCTAAGACCTTGCAGAGTTGCTTGGTTAAAGGCCCTTACAGCTTTTCTAACGTATAAAGTTTTCATGTTCTAATGGAGCAGTGGAGGAACATTTAAAATGTCCCTGACCATTCCCACAGCAGGGTACAATCTAGAATGTTCTTTAAGTACCCTTCACTTGATGAGCTTGTGCAGATCATTCTGGGGTCTGAAGTTGTAAATAAGCTCTTACTCCTGTACAAAAAAAGTATAATTTTGTTTCAGGGTATTCATTGAAACCGGACTGTTGCGTCCCCTGTAGGAAATGCTGTGAATTTCCCCAAATAAAGTGGTGATTTTTTTTAGGCACGCTAATGTGAAAAACTAATTCAGTATCTACTTCATCACCCATCCCCTAAAGAGCATGTTTCCCTCTGTTAGTCTTGCTATCAATATGATGAGCAAGCGGATGATGTGATTGGTGCGTCTCTCCCTCCCGCCCCTCCCAGGCGGCACCGGAGACCCCTTCCCTGCGGTGGATGAAGCCCCTGCCCGGAGCGAGGAGGCTCGGGGTGAGGAGGAGGAGAAGGAGGAGCAGGGGGCGCCAGTGAGCCCGCAGCCCGCGGTCTGCCTCCCCAGCGCGGACCAGTCTGAGGAGCAGCGCCTGCAGCTGCTGGTGAGAGCTCCTCCCCCTTCTCAGCTGTCACTCAACTCCACTGGCGGGGCCACCGTGTCGCTGAGGTCACGGGCGCGGTTTCCGCTGAATTCTCCAGCACCTCCGCAAACATTGAAGAGAATCTACAAACCCTCAGACTTACATCTCCGTAACATTGTGTTGAACCGTTCAGTAAATATGTGTGCGATTTAACAAAATTGGTATTGTGTAGTCATGTGTTCACCAGGTCAGGTATAGTCTATATCATGTGAATACCACAGCTGGCCACATCCCCCTCCACTGGCTGTTCACCTGGGGGAAACCCTGCTTGTGCATAGATCTGGATCTGGAGACCTGGAACACAAGTGAATAATGGTTTCAAGATGCCCAACTGTGGATATTGTTTATTGGCATGAAGCCACTTTCTAAGAATGAAGGCCTGGTAACTGCAGCAGACCTGCCTTCACAACTGAGTCATGCTGCATTTAGTAATCTCAGTTATGCTCGAACAGAAATTAACACGACCAGTATTAAAACACGCACAGTAACGGTCGTTAAATTAGTTAAACTGAGTTATTTTGAATACCGTGCGATTATTATAATCACTTAGACGTATCTGGAGTTTGCCAAATACATGCTGTCGCTGGATTGCATGAACAGAAGTGGACACTAGCACTTATGCTGATTATTGCCCTGCAGTTACGGTGTATTGAGCCTCAGTGCTACAGCCAGCCACACACCTGCAGGCTTTAGGCAGCGGTCAGCTTTTAATTATCGATATTGCTCTTTCTGTTTCGCTCTGGGAAACGCCAGCCCCCTTCTAATCCGATTCCAGTCCGCAATTAGCCACTCTTCGCACTGCGTCCGTATTCCAGTAATACCGTCTGTCGTTATTTTCCGCATCTAACCACCCCGAAATAAGCAGATTTTTTCCCTCTTTGCTCAACTGCGTAAGCTGCGTTTAGAATAATTAAAGGATGTTAAGCTTTGTAATACCTTTGCTGGTGCCCTATCAAGAGGTCAGGACGAAAATTAATTTACCTTTTCGAACCAGACAAATTGAATTGTAGAATTTGACGTGCGAAGAGCGAACAGTCTCTCGCTGTGGTAGCCAGCCTCCTGACGTCATAGTTAATTTTATATTAATGTAAATAATTAAAGGTAATGAGAGGTTCTTATTTTAGTGCCGCGCTGTTTTCCAGGAAAGCGAGCTGTGCAAGAAGAGGAAAGAATGCGAGAACCTTGAGCACGAAGTAAGGAAACGGCAGAAGAGATGTCTCGATTTGGTAAGAAGTCCTTTCTGCTGGAATATGAGATACATCCTGTAATTCCAGGCGCAGATTTGATCCCCTGCACGGCTTTTCACCTTTGTGGTTTGCTTCAGTGTGCCAGAATATGAGTATTAGATTGGGTTTCACAGAAACACATAACTATTCAATACGAAATGTTAAAGCCTTAACAAAATCCTTATGGTAATAGGCAGTTGTATTAAGTTTCTAAGCAAATGAGTCACTGTACGTAATTTTACCAATGTTTTCACAAGTAATCGGCCTAATTTTTCCGGTTGCCAGATTTAGTTGTGCGCTCGTTGATGTCCGTCGACTGCAGAATGTGAATTTGTCAGCCCCTAAACTAAGCGTCCGGCGTGGTGTTGTAAGGCCTGGGAGCTCCAGCGCTGACTGGGGCTGGTTGTCCCCTGACAGGAGAGCCGGCTGGAGGACGAGCAGAGCAGGAATGAGCGATTAGAGGAGGAGGCCGACCGTCTGAGGGGGAAGGCACAGCTGCTCGACCAGGTGAGGCTGCTCCACCCTGAAGAGATGCCCCCCTGTCTAAACGCACGGTGTATAAATGCTAGGTTCCCGATCACTGTTAGGATCTTCATCTCTGTTTATGAACCTAATCACCTGGTGGATGCTGATTGCTTTTTTTTTTTTTTTTTAGTCTTGAGCGTTTGGAAATTGCGTGTCGGGTATTTTCTAGAATGTGCTATGCTTTAAGGATACATTTGGGAAGGGATTTGCCACGGAAAGAACACGGGATGTATAGAATTGCTGTTTGTGTTATGCGTGCGTGTAGCCTGTGTGCACGTGAGTATGTGTGTGCACATGAGTATGTTCCTCCTAGTAGTAACTAACACCAGCTCCCCTCACCCCCAGATCCAGGTTGAGAATGAGGTGCTGAGGGACGACCTCTCTGACGTGACCGCTCAACGCAATTCAGTGCTCGAGGAGAACCAGAGACTCCGCGCCAAACTGGAGAACCTAGAGCAGGTCCTAAAGGTACGCACTGGCTCCTCCCTGGACTGGGTGTCCAGTGGTGTCACCTGTGTGTGATGCTTCATCTGCTTGTGTTTCACTGTGCTGTAATGGTCCACTGTGCTTCATATACTGTACTGTCATCAGCTTCGATTATAATCAGCTTTTGTACTGGCCGATACGGGAGTCATTAATGAAGCCTGCTGTTGTGAAATGTTTGGTGCATCCGTCAAAAATGCTGAAAATGTTGTCAGTTTCAAAGTAGCTGTTGGCATATTACATATGATTTACATTTTTCTTGTATGCCCTTCTCTGTCTCTCTCTCTCCCACTCATTTTCTTTTTCTTTCTTTCTCTCCCTCTGTCTTTTTCTCTCTCTCCCTCTATCACTATTTCCTTCTCTCCCTCCCTCTCACTCTCATTCCTTCTCTCCCTTTCTCTCTTTCACTCTCTCTCTCTCTGTCTCTGTCTCTCTCTCTCCCTCTCTCTACCTCTCTTCCCCTCTCTCTCCCTCCCTCTGTCTCTCCCCTTCTCCCTAACACTTGCCTTACCTCCCTCTCCCTCTCTCTCTCCCTCTGTACCCCTCTCTCTCTCTCTCTCTCTCTCTCTCTCTCTCTCTCTCTCTCTCTCTCTCTCTCTCAGCATATGCGAGAGGTAGCTGAGAGAAGGCAGCAGTTGGAACTGGAACATGAGCAGGCTCTGGCTATCCTCAAATTCAAGCAGGATGAGATCAAGCGGCTGCAGCGGGTGAGCTGCCCGTCCCGCCGCATCTCTTCCCCAGTAGGGGTCTCTTCCCCAGCAGGGCACTGCGGGGAAGGGTGCGGAGAGCATTAAGAACATTCAGATCCAGCAGTACTGTGGAAAACTCTGCCCTTACTCAACATGGTGGGCCCTTACTCAAAATGGCCTCCTTTTGTGCTTCAACAGGCCCAGTTTTTTGCCAAGAGGGAACATGAGGGGGTTGTGCAGATGCTGGAGGTGAGTTGCGCTCTTTTCCATGGAATGTAGATGGAGTTTTTCAGTTAGTGGACTCAGCTGGAGCAGTCTGAGAGAAACTGATAGGCCCAAAGGCTCCAACAGGGCCTCTGTGAAAGAGCTGGAGATATCCATCCGGACAGGCAGTGTGACTACACAGGGGCACTACCGAGTGGAATCACATGCGCTCGGGTACCACCCTCACTGATGAGAGGGGTGTGTGTGCGTACGTACGTGTGTGTGTGTGCGTGTGTGAGTGTGCGTGTGTGAGTGAGTGCACCATTGTCTCCACTAAATGGCAGACTGTACTTTGACACCACCCTCGCTGATGAGCCTGTGTGTGTGTGTGTCATTGTCTGTCTTTACAAAATAGCAGGCTGTTCTTCAATACCACCCTCAGTGATGAAAGTGCGTGTGTGTGTGCCTTTCATTATCCCCACTGAACAGAGGACTTCCTTTGTTGTTATATTTGCCATTCTCTTTAAGTGTTCCTGTTTGTGCTTTTAAATACCCTTTCAGCATTGAACCCTCACATGAAAACTCCCATTGTTTTCTTTGTCAGACACGTCTCTCTGGTTACCTCTTCTACGTCCGCTGAGCGGAAATGCTTTATTATAAGACCGGAATCAGCCAACGCTGCTTTGTGTTGCCATTTCCGTCGTGCTACAGTTGCTATTTAAATAGGGCATCCCTATCACACCCGTTTCCCTTGGGTGTAAATGTACATTTAATACCATCGTTTAAATATGGCTACTGGGCTACAAAGTTGATTGGCAGGACGAATTGGTTCATACAAGGCAAAAAAATGAGTTTGAAATGTTGCATTGACGCTTGGATGTTAATGTTGCTTTTCTACTGTGAAGGATCCTTACAGGTTTGTGCAAACGGCCGTAACGCAGTGAAAACTGTGTTTGGACACTCCGCTGTGTTAATTGCCTCTGCCTGAACCAGCACATGTGCTGTCCTGTGTTTGTTTCCCCTCCGCATTTCTTCAGCCGGGTAAATGAAGTGTGTGTTTCATTGTAGGAGTTGACCCAGCTAGTGTTGCAGAGAGAGCTGGTACAGTACAGCGCCTCCCCTTCTGTTTGGACTCCCTCCCTCTCCCTCTCTCTCTCTCTCTCTCTCTCTCTCTCTCTAAACCTGCATCATTAAAATGCCTCTCTTCCTCCAGGGGGCTCTGTGTCTCTAGCAATGTGCTCCCGGGACCGAACTGAGCGCGCCCAAAAGCCAGAGCGGCGCATTAAGCAGACTAGACTAGTTTTGACTGTTCGTTTTCAGAACGAACTCACGAATAACAGAAAACGGCCTTTTATAGTGTCAGTAAATGGCCTGTATTACCCCCAATCAGTCAAAAATGCAGATAAAAAATGCAGTGAAAAATTATTAAAGTGCTACAGTGTTCTGCTTTAGAACTGTTCTCATGGCTTTCTTAAAAAAAAAAGGCAGCAGCTGTTACCACCAAGCCAAGCCCCGAGTGTTAGCAGGTTGAGGCTTCAGTCGCTTACATTCCGCTACGTTGCAGTCGGTTAGCGGCCGCGCTCATCCAGAACGACGCGCTCAGCGCGCGTGCGCGCGTGTAGCAGCGGCGCTAGGGGAAGGGCTCTCACGCTAACCCCCCGGCGCACACGTGCGGAAGGTGAGGAGCCCGGGCGCGCGGTCATGTGCGCCGAGCGGCGCGGCTGCTAGCAGCGGAGCGCTCATGCAGGTCTCGCCTCGCGGCGTGGGCGCTCTTCAACCGCAAGGGCACGGGAAGCGGAGGGAGGGGGCGGGGGGGGGCGGGGCCTGGAGGACGCTGGCATTTTTTTGACGCGACTTGACATTTTATAACCCCAGAGTTCGATTGCGGTGTTTGATCTATTAACCTGTTTTTTTTCCCCCCCTCCTCCTCCTCCTCCTCCTCCTCCTCCTCAGCTTGGAATGTTATATGCATGCACTCACCGTTTTTTCCCGCCTTTTTTTTTTTTTTTTGTATGTGTTTCTTTTGTTTTTTTTGTGGTTGCTTTGTTTCTGCTGCTACCCAGAATACGCTGGACTGCATGCAGGTATCGGCCACGCTCGACATCCTGTTGTTCGTGCCTACCCTTCCCTCGTAGAGTAAACCCTACACCTTCCGACAGACTTTAGGAGAAAACAAACCCTGCTTGCGGAGACGGCTGGCTGCAAATAGCCAGCGTCACAGACGTGTGTGAGAGGAAATAAATTGAAAGGCAGCGGTTGTGGCTGAGTACTGCTTTCCTTTCGGTGAAAATGGCGGCCCCGGCTGCGTTTGTTCGCACGGTCACAGAGCAGAGTCACGGCGTGCGATGCCTTTATGGCGGGGCCGAGGTGTGCCGTTGCGTAACGGCCTTCGGGGCGACGTGTATTCGTCGTAATAATAATCCCCTCGTCGTCGACGGCGACCCCCTTCACATCTGCCGGCGCGCCCGGGCGATTAAGAGCGATGAACGGCTAGCCCGGGGCGGTTTGCAGGGCCGCGGATTAGCAGCTCGACGTACGTGGCGATGCGCCGCCGTAGCGCGCGGCTCGAGCGCCGCCGCCGCGCGGGAAACTTCCCCATCGCCGGGGTCCGCGCATCCTGCGGCCTGCAGTCTCTGTCCCCCCGCCGTGTTACCAGTGGCGGAGAAGCGTACTCGACAGAAAACACGGGAACCAGCAGGGGAAAGGCAGCGACAGAGAGCGTGTGCTGTTCTGTTCAGCGCAAGGGGGTGGGGGAGGGGAGGGTTCCATCTAAACGCCATAGGGCTTTGTGCTCAGGTTTGACCAGTGAGCATAGCACAGCTGCGTTTCAGCCCCCTTTCCCGAGCCGCAACCCTCTACTCTCCTGCGAACGGAAGGCATGCCGGCCCCTGAGGTGACACACACACAGAGCAGAGACATGGCAGTGACTACCACAGACGTGGATATAGATGCAGTTGGGTCGGGCTGAGGCCTGCTCTTTCCACCTGAGCTCTGTCTGCGGTCGTTTCCTCAGTTGCCGAGTACGTGACCTGGCAGCAGACAGAAGCATCCCCTGGCGTCTGACACTGCCCACCCGATAGACGGGGGGGCCAGGTCACAGGTGTGACGTAGGTGTTAGCGACGCGCATCGGTCGAGCGGCCCGCCAGGCCTCGCAGACCAACCGTCGCGGCTTCGTTTTTTCAAAATAGCGCCGTTTCCCGTCGAGGCGGTTCGAACAGCGGCAGTTCGGGGAAACGCAGATCCCGTAGATCAGCGTTTAGGTTTCGGGTTGACGGCGGTTCGCGGCCGCGGGGTGCGAACGCGCCCATTGCCGTTTTAACCCCGTCGCTCTCATTAACGCTGGTCCCGGGGCTCGGCAGGGTAGGTGAAAAGGGTTTGAACAGGAAACGGTCTTTTTGCGCACGCCGAGAGCTGGGTGTTGTAAAACAGTTGGTTTGCGCGGCCTGCCTCCATCGGCTCGTCAGGAAGTTACAGTTCGTCAGCGTCAGAAACAGGAAGTGAAACCAGGCGCCATTTATAGACACGTACTCAAGGCTGCCTTTACACCCCGTGGACAGCCCATTTTTAAAGCTAAAAGAGCGCAAGGTGCAAGTGTGCAGCCATAACCAAAGCAGTCAATGGCTTCTAAACGCCTGAAGGCACCAAGTTGCAGCTTCTTTCTGTAGGTCCCATTTTGTGCTCCTGTTCCCTCCCTCCCGCCCTATACAACTGTGAAGTTCAGTTACATTTAACTCCCTTTTCCAGTTTGTTGTAGCATTTTGTGTTGTGCATTTGTCCAGTGGTCTAGTTATGCAGTTTAGTGGTTTTACTGGTTTAGTTATGCAGTCAACTGATATGGTAAAATAATAGTTGAATTAAATTTTAATTATTGAAGGTGTTTAACCAAGCTGAGGCTATTATTGAGTGCTATTCTGGATTCTTAATATACACGCCCTTGAAATGTGCTCGCAGATGAATTGCATTCACAATAAGTAGGCCACCTGGTTCAGTGCTTCGAGCTGTCATTGAAAGGAGAAGTGAGTGACTCTGTCCCCTGCCCCCGTTGACCCCCCCCCCCCCCCCCCCCCCCCCCCCCCCCCACAGTCGAAGGTGCGAGACCTGGAGGAGAAATGCAGAAGCCAGGGCGAGCAGTTCGGCCTGCTCTCCCAGGAGCTGGAGAGGTTCCGCCTGCAGACCGGCAAGATGGACACAGGCAGCAGCTCCACGCTACCCAATCCGGGCCTCTCCCACCTGACCAATGGGATCGGGCTGGGCGGGGAGAGAGGTAGGCCCCGCCCCCCCCAGGCCAGAGTCTCAGTGAACAAGGACTGTGCCATTAGGTTGTCTGTTTGTAGAGCACCTAGATGTTATTTCTACAGGGAGGTGCAGGCCCTTTCATACCAAACTGTGTACATTATGCTACGTATATTAGATAAGAATGCCCTTCATATGAACTGGAGACTGATTTTGGTGTGTGTGTGTGTGCTTGTGTATACTGAGCAGCCATTTAGCTGCAACACAAAACAATTGTCGCTGCTTTTTTGGATGGGTTATTTGCTACTTATTCTTGTTTGTCACCCGTCCTTTTGCTGGTGATGGTAGGAAAAAAAACCCATAGAATTCTCATCAGATTTCATTTCTGAATTTACGCACTGTGGGAAGACAACAAAGGAACCCGTCTCTAATTGAGTGCTTAGCCATTACGTGAACTCCTGAAGTCAGCTGTGTTTAAATTCCAGCTCACTGCGGCTGTCGACTTGTTCTGCTTGTAGAGTCTCTGAGCTCGTGGGATTTGATCAGTCTGGGGGACATCGCCTTCTGGAGTCTGGAAGGGAGTGACGGTCCATTTTGCGACCTGTCTCTGCAGGGTATACATTGTGGGTAGTGTAATGAGGAGTGCCCCTCACACACGGGATGGGGACTGTTTTCACTCTGTGTTGGTCAGGTGCACTATGGGGGATGCAGGCACAGTCAATAATGGAGAGAGCGATTAGCTCTGCTCCGCCACCAGCGATGTTTCCCACCTCACCATGGTTACTGCACGCACGCACCGGTCACAGAGGTGTTAGACCCCTCAGTCACGCATTTCCGGAAAGCGTGCGAGTCGTCACGGCGACGGAGTGCCATTTTTGTGCTGCAGAACCGTTCGTGACTAGGCGTGTGTGTGTGTGTGTGTGTGTGTGTGTGTGGCGAACGGACTGAGCGGTTTTCACGCTGCCCTTTCGTAACACTGATCCAGGCTCTGATCAGCGGTTACAGCTCAGCCTGCACAGAGAGCAGGAGGGGGGGGGGGGGGGGGACTTCTCCTGAGCGCCGCCCTGCAACAACACTGCCGCTCATTTTATAATCAGATCTCAGGAATAATAGGTGCGCTGGGAAACCATGGACTTTTCTAATTGGGTTGAATGTGCAAAAATTTAGCTGCATTTTATTCAGACTGGGATCTGTGGGTATGGGCTGCAGAAGTAATTACAAACCCAGGGCAGTGTCGGCTGTCGGTAGCTAGCATTAGCACATTTGCCTGCAACGTAAAGCTGTGCTAACTGTATCAGATTACTTAGTGATTCATTTTAGCTGGGGTTCCCTTGCTGCTGCGAATATGATTTCATTCATGGCATTGGTTTCTTTTCTTACTGCTGAAAGTCAGTGAAATTAAGAGCACTGGAGTCAATTGAACACCATTAAATATGAAACGTCCTTTCAGCTGGCTGTGATCCTGGTCAGAGCTCTGGTTTGAAAGGAGCTCAGTGATGAGTCATGATTCACCTCACGTAAGCATGGCTGAACGGAAGCACCGACGCGCGTTGTGTTAGCGTTCGAGCCGTAGCTAGCGAACCCCCCCCGCGGGTTGCGTGACCCTCCGCCTCCCTTCCCGCAGACCTGGGGCCCGTTCCCCGCCCCGCGGCCGCCGCTCACGGGTCGGCGCCGGGCCGGGCCGACCGGTCGCCTGGCACCCGTCACCGAGAGCTGCCGACCATCAGCGCCAAGTCGGGCTCCACCTCCAGCACCCCCAAGTCCGACTCCAAGCACCTCACCCCCAAGTCCGAGTCCCTCCCTCACAGCCCGCGGAAGTCGTCCCCTACGCACGAGGTGAGGAGGGGGAGCTTCAGGGCCCTTACAATTTTCTTCCCTTTTCTTGTTGCTGTTGTTGTTCTTGTTGTTTATTTCTGTTGTTGCTGTTGCTGCTGCTGTTGTTGCTGCTGCAGTTGTTGTTGCCATTGCTGCTGTTGTTGCTGTTGCTGCTGCTGTTGTTGCTGCTGCAGTTGTTGTTGTTGCCATTGCTGCTGTTGTTGCTGTTGCTATTGCTGCTGCCGCTGCTGCTGTTGTTCCTTACATGCATCAGCACACAGACGTATGTCTAGATTACAAAGGTGCAAGTAATCAGACATGCAGTGAATTGGCACAAGGACTTGATGGGTTTAAAAACCTCATCTAACAGGCTTATGTGGGCATTATGCGCAATTACATGAACCAAAGCTGAAATATGGCCGTGCAGCGTGCCCTCAATTTCAGAGACACAGCCTTCCAAATTAGTTTGGTTAATCTTCATAGAGACCGATAACAGGATGTATAGTCCGGAACGTCCATTTGACCCTCCTCTGGAGAGCGGTGCACATGAATGAACGTGACCCAAGCGGAGTCAGGTGACCTCTCTTCCGGGAGCAGCTTTGTGACACTCACATTTATTACGATAATCCATCGACTGCTGTGGATTATGAAGGTTGTAGTAGCTGCAAGTGATTATCCCGGAAAGGTTTCCCGATAACTATAAATAGAGCTTGTGCTTATTGCATGTTAATTTTCGAAGGTATATTTAGAAATGGCCTGTTCTGCGCTCACACTTTTCTTTGATTGTAGCATCTGTGCCGACTTGTTAGCGAGCAGACATTTAGTGTATACAGACCCAGGGTGAAGATGTAATCAGTGCTAACGCAGCTGAATGCATGGTTAAGGGCGAATGATTGGTTATGCAGTATCTCTCTCTAGTGATGCTGTAATCTTGGCTCTGTGTTTCAGGTTGACACGGCCAGTGAGGTGGAGGAGCTGGACATTGATGTTTCCCCAATTCCATACCCCGGGAGCAGAGTCGCTGCTAAGCTGCAGGTCTTCATTGCCAGATACAGGTACAATACCTTCAGGCTACCCTTACAGAATTAAATATATTGCAATATATTGCAAATGTGTTCACTTCTTTTTTTAAATATGAAGATAAATATATAGCTGGACTTTACTTTTTATATTATACTGCAATACCTGAAAGTTTTACCCATGAGTGTTGCAGTATGTTTTTATTTCAGTGTATTTTCAGTTTGTTGTAATTCCACAAGGATAACTATAGACTATGTTTAGAGGCTCCGTGGCCTCACTTTAAGGCCTTTTATCATCACAGAATAATGTTTGGCTGCTCTTTCATGTTTTCTGTTTCTGACTTTGACATGTGCAGCTACAACCCCTACGACGGTCCCAATGACAACCCAGAAGTAGAACTGCCACTCACGGCTGGAGAGTACATCTATGTCTACGGAGATATGGATGACGACGGCTTCTACGAAGGTGATCCCACGTCCTGAAATTCTCGAGCGTCATTTTCTAAATGAAAATAAAGCTGTTGACGTGTCCCATCATTGAGCTGTGATCGAGTTTAAGCCTGTTTGAGGGGTGGGTTGCTGAGTTGCTCGCTCAGTAAAAGCGCCACTTGCGGCATGAGTGAGCATCCCAGTTCCAGATCGAATTTGAGCACTGTGTTCGGCAGCCCCATGGGAGCGGCGCATAACTGGCTTCTTGTCACTCAGGGATATGGGAGGGATACTGTCACACATAGCATTGAAACAAGGTCGCCCGTGGCTACCACTCTCTGCTCATACGTATGATCTCCTGTGCCCCTCCTCTACGTGAGCGTGGCTAGCGGCTGCGGTGTGAAAAGAAGTATCTGGCTAGCAGGCGCATGTTTTCAGAGGCCTTCACTCTCCCAAGCCGGCAGCTGGGGCTGTATATGGGCACGCCTATGCATAGTTTGCAAATTGAACATTCCAAATTCGTGTGGGATTTGAGATCCCAAATTGCCAAAAAAAAATATAAAAAGGCTGTTTGAGAGGAAAGTCCAATGCTGGTCGTGCGTGACGATCTCCCGCCCTTTCCTCCAGGGGAGCTGATGGACGGGCGGAGAGGGCTGGTCCCCTCCAACTTCGTGGAGCGGGTTTCCGACGACGACATGATGAGCCTGCACCCCCCGGAGGCGGGCGAGCTCTCGCACGGCTCCTTCCAGGACAGCAGCCTCCACAGCGAGAAGCACCTGCGCTTCAGCCTCAGCAGCTCGGGCCGGGCCGAGCCGCCCGCCGCCGACAAGGCCCCGGCCCCGCTGGCCAACGGCCTGGACCTGGACGCGGAGGAGGCGGGCCTGGACTCAGTGCCTTACCCGCGCAAGCTGACCCTGATCAAGCAGCTGGCCAAGAGCATCATCATCGGCTGGGACCCGCCCCTGGTGCCCGCCGGCTGGGGCAACGTCTGGGGCTACAACGTCTTCGTGGACGAGGAGCAGCGGCTCAACGTGCCCTTCGGCGCGCAGACCAAGGCCGTGCTGGAGCGGCTGGACGTGGGCCTCAGGTCCTACCGGGTGTCCGTGCAGAGCCTGACGGACAGGGGGGGCTCGGACCGGCTCCGCTGCAGCCTGCTGGTGGGCCGCGACGTCAGCGTGGCCCCCACCGGCCTGAAGGCGGACTGCGTCGCCGCCACCTCCGCCAACCTCACGTGGTTGCCCAGCAACAGCAACTACGTGCACGTAGTGTCTTTGAACGACGAGGAGCGGGAGCTGGTCAAGGCCGGCAGCTACTCGCTCTGCCTGAGCAACCTGGAGCCCAACAAGCAGTACAGGGTGAAGGTGGAGGCCCGGCCCCACCGCACCCCCTGGGAGCTGCCCCTGGAGCGGAGGGAACACAAGAGTGCCACGACCTCCTTCACCACGCTGATGGCAGGTGAGCGTCCGCACGCGTCCTTCACCGACCACGAGCAGGCCTCTTAACCCTTTGAAGAGAAGGTTTTTTGGAATTTTTTTCTCCTCCAAAAATTCCAAATCTGTGTTCTAGAACTCAGTTGCTTTCCATTACCAGTAGTGACTGTGACGTCAGCATTAGAATATTCAGTTAAGAACATTCTGCGCAAAATATTTGTGAATTCGCACCCTAAAGGGTGAACCAGACAACTCGAGACCTGGTCAACTTAAGCCTCTCACCTCATGGCAGGATGGAGTCAATTGGGTCCCACCACTGTGGTGTCCTCATTACAGTGTGGAGATTTTGACATAGCCCAGACTCGAGCTAGCAGTCCCTGCGCTATAATACTTAGCCTTTGTTTGTGGCAAACACCACTAACTTGTATGTTAGTATAGATAGTCCAGTGAATAGTGTCAGTGTTCCTTCCTGGGAGTGAAATGTGTTCGTTGCTCTGTACTCCCTAGGACCTCCCGATGCCCCGCTGGACGTGCAGCTGGATTTGGGCCCCACCCCCGGCATCGCGCTCATCAGCTGGCTCCCCGTCACCATCGACGCCGCCGGGACCTCCAACGGCGTCCGGGTGACGGGGTACACCATCTTCGCCGACAAGAACAAAGTGAGTGGAAAGCAGTTTAACTCAAGGGGATCCGATGTGCCCGTTATCAGTGCTACATATAGTGCATTTAAAAGCTGTTTCAGCTATAACTGAATTCAGTAATAATGCTTTACTTCAGTGTCTCTCAACCCTGGTCCTGGGGACCCACTGTGTATGCTGGTTTTTGTCAAAACCAATCTGTTGATCAATTAAGTGTGTTGAAAATATGTTTAAGGTCATCCTTAATGGTGTGGTTAACCTTATTTTCAATCCAATGCAATTCTGGCTTGTTGCTATTAGCTGTCGGTAAATTCATTTTACACAGATGGTTTCAGGTTTCCACACACTCAGTAAATAGACCCTAACTGCTTCCACCTGTCAGTTTGGAATGGAATCAATTAAAAATGGAACCTGTCATAAAGCGCCTGAATTTTTCACAACCTTATTAATCCAAAATGACTAGCAGCGAATTTTGACTCAGTGAAACTGTCGCTTTTCTGTTTTGGCTCGTTTCAGTATTGCTGGCAGTGGGCCCAACACAGATAATGGGAGGAAATCCAAAGCACAAAACAGTGTTCATGGCAGCGCTCAGACTTTCAGTCTTAGACAACCTTTGCATGATTATCGCTCTTCAAAAAGGAAAAAAACAGAAGGTAGAGGAAGCGGTGTTCTGTTGTTCATACAGCGGATGAGTCACGTTTGTTTTCGGTTCACGTTGAATCACCTGGTTTAATCTCTGTGCACTTTAAGCAGTCCTCTGCAGTCAAAACATTTTTCATTTAAAACTTTATCGTTTATCTCTTCCTGCCATGTTACACACCACCCAGCACTAAACTGGACTAAGCTGGTGAAATATACAGTCTTACATTGGTGTAAATTTTAAATTTTGGTTTAAATTTAAAACATTCATAAATTAACATCTGAATCTTGACCAGGTTTCTCCTTAAGATTCTAAATATGCGCGTTGCCTGCCTGCAGCCGAACGTGTTTTCCAGCAGGCGAAAGTGGTTTGTGTGTGTGATGAATTGGTTGCTGATTTTTCCATATTTCCATATTAAAATGATGAGTCAAAATAATTGTACTTTTAAGTGCAGAACTTGGGTACGGTCAGCAGCTCTTGTATTACGGAAATCTTACGGAACTTCTGGCTTTGCGTTTAAATTGTCTTCTCAACTGGATACCATTTGCGTAACACCTCTCTGACCCACTGAACGGTGATCCTGTATGTTGTATGTACTTAAGACCCTTAGATGGGGGATTTGTCTTTGCGCAGATTATACGGACAGCAGCGGCGTAGCGTAGCGGTTAGGGCACTGGGCCTGTGGCTCGGAGGAGGCCTGCTCCGTCCCCAGCAGGGGTGCTGCCCCCGTGCCTTTTTGGGCGAGGTGCTTAACCTGAGGTGCTCTGGATAAGAGCATCTGCTAAATGCTGTGATGTCAGCGTCAGTCTCTTGTAAACATGGTGTTTCGCGCCCTGCCTTTGGTTGAGCCGGCTGAAATGTATAGTGAATAAAGATTCCTTTGCAGTTAAAAAAGAAAAAAAATCTAAATGGGGTTTGAAAACCGTCCGAGTGTGAGCGAGGCAAGGTTTTTAAAGAAGTAGTGGTGACCGTGGGATTTACTAAGAAAGGAACTTTGAGAAAGACATGGTCTCAAATTAAGAGCTTTTCAGTATGGATAGAAATTAATATTAAAGAATGTCTTAATACGGAGAAATTACGTCACTCAATACGTAAATATATTAACTGTAATGTAATGGGGCTACACATATATTAGCCATCGACATATATTTGGCACCAAATTTTTGTCAGTTTTATAATGGCAGTGTGAAAATCCGGGTTGATGTTCTGTTAAAATCAGTCAGAGTGTTTGTATTGTACCAGGCCTCGATGAACCCTGATGGAGAGCTGACTGTGATAATCCTTGCCTGGCTGTACATGGCAGTGACTCAGCGTGGGGTTTGTGCTGTCCTTCTCAGGTGTTGGAGGTGTCCTCCCCGACGGCGGGCAGCGCCTTGCTGGGCCCGTCCCAGATCCACGTCCTCAAGTCCGCCAGCGAGCTGACGGTGCGGACCACGTCCCCCCACGGCGAGTCCGTCGACTCCGCGCCCATCAAAGTCCAGCCGAGACTCCTGGCCGTCACGACGGGCCCGGTTCCTCCTCCCCAACCGACCCCGCCCGCCTGCTCTGACGCCGCCGCCTCTCTCGACCCCGCCCCTCGCGCCACGCCCCCACCGACGGACAGCGCTTCTGCCAAACCGCCCACGCCGTTCCACTCCCCGCCACTAGAGGCGCACTCCGCTCTCAGAGGGTCCTCCGCTGGCGTGCCCAAAGCGGAGCCCTCCTACGCCGAGGCCTGGGCGGACCCCTCCGTCTCCGTCGGAGACGTCCCCGTCATCACGCACGAGGTCTCCGTGGCGTCTCAACCCCGCAGCCAGCTCACGGTAATCCCCGCGCCGGCGATAGCTTAGCTTAACATCTATCGATCTTGGATTTGGATTGGCTGAGACCGTGTTCTGCAGTTATTGCAAATCTGATACTGTAACAGCATCCCTCCAAACACAAATCGTTACTTACTAAACAGTAAGCACAAATAGTATTACATACTAAATTGTATTGTCTCATCAATTAATTGTTTGTATATTTTGTAACCATTTTATAAAAGCAATACGGCACCCAAGGCTGTGCTGTATTGTGAATTCTTTCATGGCTATCGTGAATACAGACTCCGCTTAGCGTCATGCCTAGCAACATTCCCGTAGCCGTGACTGTATGCACGATACAGCACTGCCTGTCCTACTGTATTGCTTAAGTGTTTGTTTGGAGCACTCAGCTGTGTATTTCAACCCTGCAGCATGATTTCTTGAAGGACTTTAAAAAATACTCATTCACTTTCTCCAACACACACTTTCTCCACTGCTCCAGGTCAGTGTGGCCATGTCGTCCGGTGCCGACGAGGCCTTGGCGTCCCACAAAGACCCAGACAGCCCGGGGGCCCGGCGGCCGGCCGTGTCCCTCTCCGAATTCCTGGAGGAGCCCGTGTCCAGCACCGAGCCCAGCGCCCCCCTCACCGTCTCCTCACAGCCCCTCCTCACCACCTCCTCCCAGGCCCCGCCCACCACCTCCTCCCAATTCCCTCCCACCGCCTCATCCCAGGCCCCTCCCACCGTTCCCCAGGCCCCTCCCGCCGCTCCCCAGGTCGTCCCGGAGACGGACCCCCTGAACCCGCCGGACACCCACCCGCTGCGGCCGGTCCACCCCTCCCCGCTGGAGTCGGAGACGGAGGACGACAGCGCTCAGAGCGCCCGGCTGGTGTCCATCGAGGAGTTCCTGGACCGCGGCGACGGCGGCTACGCGAAGAGACGCCAGGTTAGCCGCCCGGCTAATCCTGTCGCCGCGCAGCCGGAGCGCGCTCGTATCGCCGCTCCCCGCGTAGTAAGCGAAAGCCGCTTCGGTCAGGGGAGCCCAGCGCTAAGCCCCCGGCCTGTCACCTCCCATTTGGGACAGCACGTCAGTCTGTGCCTCTCTGGAACAGTGCGCAGGCAGCTATCAATACCACCTGAACTTTCAGTAACACTTTACTTTAACTTGCAGCTTTAACTGTGTAGTTAAATTGTAACTCTAATTTGGTAACGAGGTTATTATTGAGTAACTACCAACGTAGGTACCATGGAACAACAGTTCGTGGTATCTTTTTACAGTTACTCGTGAATATTTTTTACATCGTGTTTACACTCATTGGCCACATCTTCATGATACACAACTAATAAACCTAGCCTGTTTAATAAACCTGTTACTTTCACCATGCGTCTTCATGATACGGAATGATTTAATTTTAGCTGGAGAGACGTAAGAGGGGCTAGCCTTGTTTCCTGTGCTCCGCTTACTGTTGTGACATGTTACCTACATTGGAGTTACTCAGTAGTAACCTCTTGTTGCCAATTTAGTTACAATTTAACTTCACAGGTGTAGCTGCAAGTTAATGCTAAGTTTTACTGAGCTTTCCTTTTGAAGCATGACCAGACGCTCAAACCCTATACCAGAGAAAGTACCCAGAAGACTTTATCTGACAATTAATTGAGACTAGAATATAAAAGTATATGGAGGGAATCAAATTAATATGAATTATAATGAGAGTGCAGATATAGACAGTACTTTGACAGGAATAAAGAGTGATAAATTAATGAGTCAGATTAACTCCTTAATTATTTTGGAATGCCCCGCCTCTAATCGTACTGGTGTTTTGCACACCGCCCGCAGCTGTTATAGTACTTGTTGGGTTGATGACACGGCGCAGAAATTAATGACATTTCACGAGCGACGCTAATTATGAAATAACGAAGAATAAAGGCCCAGATACAGACTTGGCATTCTGAGCCGAAAGCTGATTTTTCCTTAACGAGCAAATGTGGACGCGCCTAGCAACCAATTATCTTTTTATTAGTGCCGCTGTCTTGTACTATGTAAATAACACGTCAAAGTACCGATCGGTTATGGCTTTACGCATAATAAGGGTTTGTTTTCTGCCATGTAAATGGTTGTGCACATATGGGGTCAGTTATAATTTTAATGATCACTAGCGTTAGCTCTTCCCGTGTGCGGTTACCATGGGAACCTTGGCGGCGGTCATGTTGTGTGTGTTATAGCTGCTGTTTCTGCCCCCCCCCCCCCTTCCGAATGACAGGATTACGCGGCGGGCCCGGCGGAGCCGCTGAGCGAGTACCAGGTGGAGAGCAGCCGCGGCTCGGACCTGTCGGACATCCTGGAGGAGGAGGAGGAGGACCTGTACTCGGACCCCGCCGGGGAGGAGAGGAGCCGGGGCTACGGCGCGGGAGGAGCGGCGGTCAGGGTACGGAGGAGCTCGCGTTAGCCGCCGCCGGTCCGCGCGCTCGGGCCCAGATCGCTAGCTGTTCCGCAGAATTACATTCAGTTTAATGTGGTGAAATCGGATGTAAATGACCTAGCAGGGCCAGGAGCTCCACTTATTCTTTCGTTATGGCTCATCTGGTTACTGATTGGAGGATCTGCTCATTAGTTAAACCACATTTGTGCTGCAGTTAAGGGTAAGTCCAGACACTTGTGATAATGGCCTCTCTGGGAATCTTTCCTTGTCCTGCTGAGCGAGAAATGCCCTGTTGCATTGTTCTGTTCTTCTTCTCATTCTTGAACTCTTTCGTTTCTTTTTGGTGTTTCACTCTTCTTTTCTCTTCTGTTTTCTCGTGTCATCCCTTTTCCTCTTTTATTCGGGCCCTGTTTCTCCTTGGTTCGTGCGTACAACTCCCGCTTTTTTTTCCCGTGGTCCACTCGGTCCTCCCCCGCCCCCTTGACCCCCCGCCCAAAACTCGACTCTGCCCCGACCCTTTCCCCCTCCAAACCCCCCCCCGCCCCGCCACCGCAGCTGGACGTGTGGGAAGCGGACAGCGACGAGGAGGTCCTGGAGAAGATCCTGAAGCTGCCGTTGCACTCCTGCCTCAGCAAGCAGCTCTTCAGCATCGCCGAGGTCACAGAGGAAGAGGACAACAGTCTGGAGCTGGAGGAGCCCCGCCCACGGGGAGGAGCCAGCTTCGCGGGCCGGCCAATGGCGAGCGGCAGCCCCTCGAATGGCAGATACTACGGCCACGCAGGCCCGCCGACCGGCGGCAGGCCCCGCCCCCACGCGGGCCTCTCGGGGGACAGTGCCGCGCCCGTCCGGAGCAAACGGAAGCACAGGGTTCACTACGCCGACACGGTGGAGACCATCAGCTACCAGGACGACTGGGACTCGGACAGCAGCGTCTGCGTCCCCAGCCGGGACGTCTGCGCCGGGGGGTCCCCGGAGAGAGGGCACGGGACCTACCCCCCGAGGGGCGGGGCCGACCGGCTGAGGAGGGAGGCGTTGCTGAGGAGCCAGATGACCTTCGACCTCGGCATGTCAGACCAGTATCGTCACGCGGCCCCAAGTCTTAAGGCCCCCGCTGGCGGGGGGGTGGAGATCGACATCGAGTACGGGACGGAGGACGACGAGGAGGGGGCCCCCTACGACCCCGGGGGGCGGCGGAGCGGGCGAGCTCAGAGCGGTGGGCAGGGGGCGGCCGCTCGGAGGTCCGGGAGGAGCCCAGCGCCTCCTTCGGCCTGACGATGGCGCCGGGCCCTCGCTCCAGGGGGACGGGGCCCCCCGAGGGCCTGCCGCTGGACCCCCGCAGGTCGTCCCTGCACGCGGCTGAGGTTTCACTGCGCCGCGGACGGCCACACAAGGGTGTGTCCCCCCCCCCATCTGGGTGTGCGGAAATGGCCATAACCTTTTGCGTCTCATTAGGGAAGGTTTTTCACCAGGACCTGTACCCCCCAGGACCGCAGCTACGCATACAGTTACCGTAGCAACCCAAGAACTGTTCACAGCAGTGACCAAGCTTTTCAGGAAGCCTTTCAGTGTCACTTTCGTGAAGCATTCTGCTCACAACGCAAGGATACAATGAAAGTTGCTGTGTGATCTTGTAACTGTGGAGGCCCCTTAACCCAAATGAAGTCACTTAAGATGGTGGATGCAAAAGGTTAAAGCCAGTGTTTGTTGTCCCCGTGACCCCTGTTGGCCAGCTGTCCCTCCCCTGTTTTGTGCAGTCGTTCACTGGTTGGTCTGCCCTGCTCTTCGTAGCGCTTGGATCCCGGCTTCCCTTCGTCCCAGTGCACCCCCCTCCTCGCTTCGTGTTTTTTGGGCGAGCATCGTTCTCCATGGCTGGAACTCTCCATCGTTCTCCATGCTGAGAGGAGGGGGGGGGGATCTACCCCCTCCGTAGAGAGGCATGGCTGTCCTGTGCTTCCCTGTTCCAGTGTAGCTGCTGTAGCAATAGGAGTGCTTCTACTGGGACTAGTCCTTTCAGAAACAAACAACCCCCATTGCTCTTCAGTAAGGGGCTAGTTCAAACTGGCTAAGAATGTACAGCTCAGCTTGGGCTGAAACTCAGGTGTGCTATCTTTTATCAGGAAACCCTCGGCAACGAGGACCCCCAGCTGGCTGAGACGGCGGCGGCGCCGGTGGCCTGGTACGGGCAGAGCTCGCCGAAGCAGGGGCGCGCCGAAGCGACGCAGCCCAAAGGTCAGGCTAACCGCTTTTCCCCGCACAGAGCCGCCATGTATAGGTCATGTGGGCTGGCACTGCGCCCCCCTGAAAAAAACGTATTGTGATTTGGCTGGCGGCTGTTCGTAACCTTCACATCGCGTACACACACAGCACACACGCAAGCGCGCACACACAAGCGCACACACGCACACACACAAGCACACGCACACCCACACAAGTGCCCGCACACATGCACACACACAAGTGCGCGCGCACACGCACACACACAAGTGCATGCGCACACAAGCACGCGCACTCACACGCAGGCACACACACATACAAGGAAAATTAGATTGTTGGCCCTCTCAACCTCACATGAAGTGTTGGCCCTTGTTAATGAGGTTAAATGAATGTACATGCTGGCTGACAGGCAAGTGTCACTGCTGTAGTTCAGTGTTATTCATCAAAGGTTGGACATTTGCTGCCACTGTGTCTATTTAACATACTCATTGCAATGTAGAATTTCACTTAGCTGACACAGGTTTCCCTTGGGGGGGGGGGGGGGGTGATCAGCGCACGTTCCTGGCGAAAAGTAACCCCCCCCCCCCCCACCTCACAAGCTGCTCACATAGGCTTAGGCTGAGAGAAGATTAAGGCACACCTAGGGCACTCCCACTGCGAGAGAGGGCTCTGCCACAGGCACGCAGGTGACTGAGCGGGCGGGCCTGTCTCTGTGCAGATGGACAGCTGGAGGCGGAGCCTGAGAGGCTGGTTGCCGACGGCGAGGTGCGCATCTTCGTGGCCCTCTTCCCCTACGACCCCGCCGTCATGTCCCCCAACCCGGACGCCGCCGAGGAGGAGCTGCCTTTCAAGGAGGGGCAGATTATCAAGGTACAGCTCCCCCTACAGGACAAGCCCTGCAGAACACTTCCTGTGTGTGTGCCCACGGGCCCGTACATATGTCATTTTAAACATGTTTATAACATTTTCATAGAGCACACAGTCAGTTTGTGTTCAATACATCTACTGGGAATGTTTGGATACTTCTTTTAACTAAACATTCATTTCTTTATCGATAATTGCTTTAAGAACCAAACTTAACGTATTCATTTTGCAAAGACGCATTTTGACATTTGTTGTCAGTAATGGCGCTGATGGGCAAACAGGAGAAAGATACTGATACTAATGGGCATTATTACTGGTCCTCTGCAACTTTATCAGATGCTGATGCATGAATGAACCTGAGTTTGGTGAATTTTAAAATGGATAGATACGGGTATATCTGCTTCAGGTCATTTCAGCTGTGCCAATTCTGGACAATTGAGTGTGAAATACAATGAAGCAAGAGAAAATCTAGGTGTACAGCAGGGCTGCCCAGCCCTGTTCCTGGAGATCTACCATCATTTCAACCCTAATTTGGCGCACCTGATTCTACTAATTGGCAGCTCAATGAGATCTCTAGCTGCTGAATCAGGTGTTCTTTATTAGGCTTGGACTGGAAACCTACAGGGAGGTAGATCTCCAGAAATTGGGTTGGGCAGCCCTGGTGTAGAGCATATGTTCACAGACCTTAGCTGTGCTGTGCTGCTGAAAAAGAGACAGGAAGTGACGTTGGGGTGTTTGCGCGTGCGCGCTCGTGCTCTAGGTGTACGGGGAGAAGGACGCTGACGGTTTCTACCGCGGGGAGTGCGGGGGCCGCCTGGGCTACGTGCCGTGCAACATGGTGTCCGAGATCCAGGTGGACGACGAGGAGACCCGGGACCAGCTGCTGCAGCAGGGCTTCCTGTCCGCAGAGGCGTCCATGGAGAAAATAGGTACTACTGCCCCCACAGGCCGCACCGGGTACTGCCACACACCGGCCAGCACAAGCGCCACTCACCACACCAGCACAGACAGGAAACGGTCGTCACACATCGCAGCCAGACCGCGCTAGCGCTAACTGTGGCCGGCTAGCGCCAACTGTGGCCAGTCGACCCAACAGAGCAGGAACTGGATATATTCAGGCCCGCGCTGGGCTCCGAATTCTTTGTCTTTAAAGAAAATTTAAACGAAAAGAGAACAGCCATCTGTTTGTAGTGCTGGGCGCGGTCCACACCAGGACGAAATGCAGTAGTGACCTGTGAAACCCGCTCAGTGAAAGCCTCCCCGAACACACGTTCGCACTCTCTCTCGGCCCTGTTCTCACTTCCTCCACAGGCCGCTGAGCCTCGCCTGCTTCAGTGAGCTCGTTCAGCACTGCTGGCCTCTGCCTTCAGACGGGAAGTGATGTCACGTCTCTGGGGCTTATTCTGTGGCCTCTGCGCACGATAGCGGTAGTCATCCAGTTTTGAATTGGCACACATCTATGAGGGGCTGCGCTGAAACCGTGAACGTTGAAAAGATGTAAGAATTTAAAGAGATTGTTGAATAGAAAAAAAACATTTGCAAAGCATTCATATTGTGTGGAATCTCCCCAGGAACTGTGCAAAAAAATATTATGTTTCTGATATAAATATGGACGGCTGACTTTTTCTAAAATAGTAGAAAAGCAACTCATTTCAGATCTGCTGTTCCTTGTAGTTTTAGGCTCCTTATGAAGTCAAAGCAGCTTCATAAGATCCAGTCTTAAAACGGTAAAATAGCACCTGCTGGTTACATAACTGTCAACGGTCGCAAAAAAGCTGCTTTTTTTTCATTCGTTCTTTTGATCAGCAGGCTGTGTTAGAATATAACACAGTTTGAGGGGGTAACGTCAGGATCCACACGCAAAATAAACAGTAAATGTTTAATGAGCATTTCTGAGATCCACTGCCTTGTACTTCCCCCTGAATACGGACTTTGACTCATGGAGGTTTGGGGCTGCAGTCGAACCGGTGCTAATCCATGGAGGTGAAAGCGAGGCGGGTGTTGCGTGGGCTGTGCTGCTTCGCTGCTGTCTGCAGGTGCTGGCTGCACACGTGCGCAGCTCTGCTCTAATGAGCTCAGAGCCAGCGCAGCGTGGCTCTGGGTGGGCGCCTCGGCTGGGGATTTCGGTGTAGGGCAGCGAAGGCCTTGGGCTCTCATTCGTTCTCCTCAGGCGTCCTGCCTTGCATTGAAACATGGTTTGACCATAAGGATCTGCAGGGTTGCCTCCCCCCTGCAGACACGCACTTGCACACACACAGACACACACGCACCGAAACACACACACACACACACACACACACCCATATACACACGCGCACACACGCACAGTCACTCACACACACGCGCACACACACACTCATAAACATACATGCACACGCACACACACACACACACACACACATGCGCACGCACACACACACACACACACACCTTCTCTTTCCTCAGTCCTAAGAGTTCTTCTGCAGGTGTTGTAACCCTCTCCACTTTCACTTGTCTCACTGCTGTTCTGCCAGCCATGGTTTTAATTCCTTTTTTTTTTTTTTTTTTTCCCCCTTTGGGCCTTTCTGTTCTTGTCTGTATTTTTGCCCTCTTGTCTGGTCTGCTTCTTTATTTCCTTTCTATTTTTCTGTTCTGTTTTTTTTTTTCTTTTTGATTTCTTTTTTAAATTCCATAAAGGCACTCGTTCACATGCACAGCTTCCCCGTCGCCCTGTTCCGCCAACGAAACCTAGACGATCCAAGAAAGGTGTGTCTCGCTGCTCGCTGTGTCTCCTCTCCTCTCCTCTCCCTCTCCCTCTGTTTCGCTCCCCCCCCCCCCCCCCCCCCGCCTGCGTGTCGGCCAGAAGGGACGCTCTGAGATTCCCAGGTTAGGGGGACCGAGTTCGACCGGTTCGACCGGTTTCAGGCGGTAAATCTGCCGCCGCGCTCACCGCCCGAGCACCAGAGTGAAGGGTTAGGGGCCGAGGAGGGGCTGAGCGATCCTGACACAGTGTCCTTTCTGGCCTGCTGCATCTGTGCCTTTGTTCCCTTCCACGTGTGACAGCTACATGGCCTCCATCTGCTTGATTTTGGGCCAGTTTGGGCTTGTTCTGTGTGTGTGTGTATATGTATATATATATGTGTGTGTGTGTGTGTGTGTGTGTGTGTGTGTGTGTGTGTGTGTGTGTGTGTGCGCGCTCGGCAGGAGGATCGGTTTTTATCCTAATGAGCGTTTTTCTCTCCTTTCCCCCTCTCAGTGGAATCTGCCGGTGTTTGGGAGGACAGTGTAGACTCGAGTAGAGGTTAGGATGCTTCTCCCTTTCTGTTTCTACCACAGCCTCGCATTGCTGGACGAGGACACCGCGTTCCTCCAAGCAACAGCAAACCAGTTCTCACCCCTGCGCATGCCTGAAGAGTGCCGAGATGTTGAGTTTCCTGGAATGAAGCCCTAACCCCCCCACGCATGCTGTCATTTTCATGGCTAACTACTTCATCCCTCCCCCCTCCCTTTCAGACAAAGGCTCACCTGCCTTGATTTTGGATATCCCAGAATGCTTTGTGACCACATTTTCGCCTACTTCCTCATTCTGTGTGATGGAGCATGCGAGAAGTGACTCTCATGATTCCTTTGTCTCTTTTCAGTTTGTTCTCATTTTCTTGCTTTGGCTACGTGTGCGTTTGCGAGCTAATGAAAATGTAGAGTACAGGTATCGCATAACATCACAGCAGCTTTCTTAATAAAGGGCATGGTTACAAAGAGTGCCCAAGTCACAGCTACCCCTAACCCCCCATCTCTGCTGCATTCATTAAGATGGCTCCTTTCTTCTCCCATGTGTAAATTCTGGCTGATTTAGGGACTTGAGTTGAGGAAATGGAGCGCTACAATTTGAACCAAGCTTGAGTAAGGGCAGCAGAAGCTGAGCTGTTCCCATGTGACTGCACACAAAACACACATCACAAAACGTACAACACACGACATTCAACAGACAACACTCAACACACAGCACTCGAAACGTCATCGTACCGACACCAGCAGTGAGCGGTTGACGGCGTTCTCCGGGCTGCAGTGGCCGTGTGCAGGAGAGGATCCGATTGGGTCGTTTGCTCTTATTGACAGGTTCCAGTCAGCCTGTCGGCGGACCTCAGTCCCTCGCCCCCCGCAGGATGGTGGCCATCTTCGATTATGACCCCCGGGAGAGCTCCCCCAACGCCGACGTCGAGGTGACCGCGCCGATATCGCGCCTCGGAGTCCTTATAAATGCATGAAACTGAGCGACAGGTGTCCCGTTTCCTGTCTGCTCAGCTGGTAAAGGAGCACTGGTGTCAGCAGACGCTGACGTGATTGGCTGACAGAGTCACACAGAGTCAGACCTCTCAGGCTGTGTCCCAATAGGAAGTCAGCTGCCTGCTACCTACATTCTTAAAAGTCAGCTCACTCCTAAGGTAGCATCCTAACGGAAATGGAACCTCAAAAGGCATCCATTTTGAAGGCCAGATGACATCACAGTGCATTAGCTTGTTCTATTGGAAAGCAACATCTTTACTAGCAAGTTAGCTGGCTAGTTCATGGAAAAATGTGACTGTGCGCAAACCCCTTCTGTCTCTGTCCTCAGGCCGAGCTCAAATTCAGTGCCGGGGACGTCATCTACATTTTTGGGGACATGGACGACGATGGATTCTTTTACGTAAGCGCACCCTCCCCCCTCCCACCGGCTCCCGGTTCTTCAGAATGTTTGACCGCTGTTCTTGACAGATTGGCCCAGTGACGTCACACTTTAGGTTCTGACTGTGACGGTTTCATTCGAACCCAGGGCGAAGTGAACGGGCAGAAAGGTCTGGTGCCGTCCAACTTCCTGCAGGCCCTTCCTGAGGCTGGGGCCGAGGCGGCCGGGGGCCCCGTGGGGGACCAGGGGACGTCAGAGAGCAGGCGGGAGTCCCAGGTAAGAGGAACACTCAGGGGAACATTGTGCATCTGTGAGTACTCTCTGTGTCACCTTTATGTGGCCATTGAACATTCAAGTAGTCTGCACTTAGCAAGGGTGAGTCACGTTCCTTGTTGCAGTTTTGCAAAGTTAAACTTCTTTGGGAAATCACCTGCAATTCCATAGTACTGTGAAATTGTAGAATTGACTGGGTTTTTTACTGTATTGAGAGAATAACTAGGGAAGTTACACAGTACGCAGTGCTAAAGTAGTGTACTCCTGGGTACTCTTGGGTACTCATTTTTGCTCAGAGAACCGGATCCTCATGCTGTCTTTCTGTCAGAAACTACTGCATTCTCTTACTGGACCTCGAAGTCTACACCACCCACCCCTTCATCAGCATTAGCATTGCATGAAACTGTCCTTACTTTGCTGACGTCTGTCCTTTTTGTGTTACTTTGAGTTCTTCTTCGTTCCATTTTCACTGTGTCCTCCTTTGTTTCCCGAATGATCTTGCAGAGGCACAGACGGAGTGTGCATTCAAAGCGTAAAGTGTAAGTCTTTGTGTCGGAGAAGATACCCAGAGAAGGGTCAGAATCGGCCCTCCCTCCCTCCCTCCTGTCCCCGTGGATTTCTCTGGCTTCACACTCCATCGCAGACAGCAAGCGTTTAATATCACGGTGCTCTGAAGGACCAGGCTAGTTGTATGACTTAGGGAATTGGTTCTGCAGATGTTCACAGCATTATAGTTGGCCATGCATCTGAAATGGAGGGTTTGTGTTTGAGAAAAGCCATGCCATAGAGTGACGCTCGTCACTGAAACAAATGCTATATTGCTACAATCCACATATCCCTGATGCTTCTTTTTTCCTGTGTTCCCTCAATACAAATGGCGTTATGTTTCTTCTCAACATAACGTTCAACGCGCTTATCGCTTTTTCAGAGCTCATTGATACAGTATGGTCCAAATTGTTTGAAGTAGTGCCACGTAATGGTTGGGCCTTACTTAAGCACACAACGTGTACTTTGATGCTCCGCCATGTTAAGGGAGCCCCTCCGCTTTGACTTGGTCTGAGCGCCTCAGCGTAGATACTGTACGTCTGTCTGTGGGAGTGTGGAGCCGAGAGAGCCTGTGTTCTTGTGTCCTATAAAGCCCTCATGAGACATCAGATCGAGGCTCATGTCTGTCTGGCCAGCTGCTGGCTGAAGGGTTGGGTATCTTCTGCGTTCTGTGGAGTCCTGTAATCCCACAACCCTTAGCTCTGTACACAGGCTTAACACCTTAGGTTGTAGCTGTTTACCAATGGAAGGTGTTACACAGTTCACTGTATCATCGCTGCTTAGATATAGAAAACTTAGCTAGAATGTAGATCCTCTCTTGTACTCACTGCTAAACGCATCTGTTTGAATTCTAAATTGCTTTATAGTGACGGATTTTGTAGCGCACAAAATGCTCTTAAATTGCTTTTTTAACATTACTAAAATTCAAGGATTTTTAAACGCTGTTGCTGTTGTGTGTTTGGTACATCTGTTGTCAAATTCTCACCAAAGCATTTTCGGTTACAAAATCGAGCCAACGTTGTAATCAAACAGTAAAAAGTAGACTCCTGTATTTGGATGTATGCAAGTATTGAAATTCCTACTAACGCTATGAAGTGGAATTTACGAAACTTTGCTCAAGTGAAGGCAGACAAAGAAGGTGAGATTTAACTTATTTAGCTGTATTGGGCACATTTTTGTTGGAAAGATACTTGCAGTTTCAGCCATTTTCTCCCTTTCCAATCCATAACCCGTGCAGGACTGGCATACTGTTCTGCATTTAAAAGCACAGTTCTTCACTTTTCTACATTCCGGTTGATAAGCAGTTATGAAATGGCACCTCTCAAGTCTCTGTGAAATGTATGCGTCCAGTTTCGGTTCCCATTGCTCGCCGATTGTTAGTGTTGGATCGTTAGAGCTGTGGGGGAGGGCGGGGGGTGAGGGATTGGCGTCAGAGTGTTGCGGCTCAGTAAATAAAATGAAAGCTTGCCCCTTGTCCGTGTCCTTACTTCTCCCCAGGCGAGCCTGACCGTGTCAGAGGACCCGCCCGCACCCTCGATAGCCGCAGAAGAGGAGTCCCCCCCAGCTCCCGAGCCGGCCCCCAGCACCTCTCCCCCCCGCCCCCCTCCCTCAGAGAGCCCCACTCAGACTGACGCCTCTCCCCCAGGAAAGAAGAAGAAGGGCTTCTTCTCCAAAGGGAGGAAACTGCTCAAAAAACTGGGCTCCAGCAAGAAGGACTGATGCCAGGACAGCCTCGCTTTTTTTTTTTTTAAGCAGAAAGCACTTTTTAACTTCAGTTTTTATGCTGTTCAGTGCTGGTTATTAAGGACACTGGCCGTCCTCTCCCAGAGATGCATTGAGAAAATGTTGACCATCTCTGGAGATTCCTATAAGCACTTAAAGTTGTTTGTCAATTGAGCATTTGACCTGGCTTTCACTGCTGTTATTGAACGAGGAGATGGCATTGCAAGGCTTTAAAGCTGCATGTTTAAGTAGGGTACACTTCCTTTGCCCTTTTAACTGCTCAAATCCCTTCACCAGAAGAGCGTACTATTACTCCTGGCTGTCTATTAGGCTTATGTCAAAAGCTGGAATATATTTGTGCATAATTGTTAACAATAGAAGCAATTCAGAGGTAAAACCTAGTATGCCACATGGTTTTATAGTTGTATGACTCCATACCTTCGGAAACACCCCATGGGAGTGTTACTTATTGTTTTATGTGCGAGTTGACCTGTAAATGGTTTCTTAGCTATTGTTCAATGCCAGATGGAAGGTATTCTTTCCTTGTTCTTCTTTTGGTTTGTTCACACTTATCAAGTGGGTTGAAAAGGGACTGAGTTTTAAATGGATTTAATCTGTTCAGTGGTAATTGCATGTTACTTGTCTAAGGTGTTTTTATAAGTGTTTTAATGTCTTCGGCGTTTGAAATACCACCCTGTTTATGCACTATTGGTTTGTTCGGTATGGCAGTTTGCACATACATAAGTGTAGCCGTGTTTGTGCGAAGCATATATGAGCTTATTGGCCATGCTTTTGCCTACGTGGAGCTGTCAGATGATCGCAAGATCTTTTTTAGTGTGACAGCTCCTGGGTATTCAGAAATGCTTCAGTATTCATTGGCTTCCTAATGAAAATGATGCAGCGTGAAATATTATTTGTCTTGCCGACAAACTTCCCCCCCCCCCCCCCCCCCCCCCCCCCCCCCCCCCTCCCCACCCCTCCCCCAGTATTTAATTATATGTAGATGTACCGTTAGCTCGTGAAACTGAGACTGTTGTCTTTGCCTTTCTGAACTGAAAATGGGAATTTTAATTCTGAACTCTGATGGGTGGGAGTAAATGTCAGTGCGTGAGCGTCTCGTTGGCTTGTCTCCGCTGCTAGCCTGCCAGCGACCGGCGTTGTCCGTGCGGCGCTGTACGAAGTCGGTCATCCGAAAGCTCACGGGACTTTTTAATGCGGCGACTGTTTTCTCTTCTGAATTTGCCTCCGTTTTAGGAGCGTGAAATCCTTGTCTCTGTAAAGATGATGGACGTTGTAAAACTGTTAAAATTGTTTTGATAATGGCAACTGGGGGAAAATGTTAATTACCGACATGGCCAGCGACCCATGGTTTGGTAACCAGGAGCTCTACTTCTTTGATTTGTTTTGTTTCACAATATGCAGTAATTTATTTTCAGGAAGTATTTAACTTAGTATTGGTGTCCCTGTGTCGAGGTGTTTGTTTCTTTCTTTTGTTTTGTAATTTTAATGACAGGGCTCTTACGAAATCACGCTCTCAGGTTAAAATGGTAGTTGGACAGTTTAGCATTTAAACCACCTACCCCCTAGCTTTGTGCTTGTTTCCTTAGCATCTGATTCTTGCCAAACTTTCAACTGGTGAACAGACATTGTGGTGATGGTGTGACTGACCAGATGCAAAAGGACTCGGTCAAAGAGAACTAGAGGAGAGCTGAAGGTACATTTTGTGCAGTTGAAGCTCAAGTGAAGTTTTATTTTTATTTTTTGGGTTTCCCCATGCATGCACAGTGCTACTGAGAGCTCAGTTTTAACACTATCACTAACACTATGTGTGACAGTGGTTTTACCCTCAATTAGGTCATACTATCTTTGCCTCTCGTTATAGTCTCCTTTAGATAGAAAAGGCTACAAAGGGAAAAAAAAGCACTTTGAATTTTCTGAAACGTGCATAGCTCAAATTTGCAATCTCCATGGCCTGTAGTTTCCAGTGCTCCCTATACTGCTCTATAGTTAAATACTCAGCTGATACCTTGCTATCATTGCTTCAAGAATGTACCAGCCAAATTGGCCCTGTTAGCATATGCTAGTCTGCACTGCTGCTTAAATAGAACTTCAATGGTAGGAAGTACACTAGCAACGGTTGATATTTGTAGCCTTATATGAACTCTTTTAGTCTTAATTTGTTGTTTACACAGTGTTTATATTAACTGCATGCATAATGTCCTGCCCATATTCTGCCTTATTTGTTACATTAATGGATTTATAGAAGTATCTGCCATTTTGTTTGCATTTTTGGTATGTTTTATGGTAGCCAAGTAAGGAGCATGCAAAATGCAGCAGTTAGACCTGTATATAATGTACAGCGTATGAATTGTTGTTGGGTTTTGTCAATGAAGTATGATATTTTCATACAGTAGAAAGCATTTTTCCCTTACTGCTGTACATGTTGTTTTTAAAAACCGGAATTTTTTTGTATATTGAGATTTTTATTACCTGTTTTAAAAGCTCATGTGTACATATGGTCCTTTTTGTTATTGTTTATCTGTTTTTTTTTTTGCATGTTTTCTTGAAAAGCAGTGTTGGTTTGAGAAACAGTAATGGTGGAATTAGTGCACGGGGGAGCCGACTCGGAAGTGTGAAGATATCTTTCGGTATGGAATCAATCTTTTTACAGGAATAAAGTATATTTTCACATAAAATGGCAGCGCAATCTTTTGATCAGCAATTTGTATTGACTGTGTGTGTGTGGGTGTGGGTGTATGTGCGTGCATCTGTGTGCCTGTGTGCATGTGTGTGTGTGTGTCCTACTTTCATTGAAGAAGTTCTTTCAGTAGTTTCTACTTTCTACTTTCACTTTCACTTTTTATGAAATTTTTTTTTCTTTACCTCCTGCAGCTTCCCACTCCACCATACTGTATATGAATGTAACCATTAAGTAAAAATCATAACAGGAATTTTTATGCTTACAAATCCTTACATTTAGTGGGAGGGAGGAAGGACAGGTCTTTCTCAAGTGTGAATTATCACAGATATAAGATACACGGATTTCTTAATTTCAGAGATTAACGAAAATATTATGTGCCCCTGTAAAATAAGGTAAACCAGTATTTCGAAACTCCCAGACGACCTTGACCTCCCCCACCTCCCGCCCGTGTAAAGCGGCGTTCAGTCTGATAGTGTGGCGGAGGCGTAGGGGACGGCCGCCGCCAGGCCACGCTGGAGCCGTCACGTCTCCCCGCCGTTTGGCGGCTGAGCGATAAGAGCGGCCGCCTCCCCGCCTCGGCCCCGCCTTCCCGCACCAGCTGCCTCGGTCACCGCCCAAACAGGAAGTGGAAGGAAACACGGGGGACGTGAATTCAGAACAAGTCGGCGCACAAACCCCCAACCGCCCTCCCCCCTCCCGTATTTAAGACAGGCAACAGCAGTCTTGAGATAAATGTTGTTTTATTCACAGCCATAGAAAATATTACATTACATTGCACAACAGTTTGGATAACCTAGTTTAACATCTTTATGGGAAAGAACTTGTGAACATAAAATTGCTTTATTGAAATGGGGGGAGGAAAAGTAATTTATGCATAATTAGCATAGTTGCAACTTTAATATCACCAACGGGCTCTCGGCTTTGTTTCGTCCTACGTGCACAGCTCATGTGACCTGTAGAGGGCAACACCATGAGTTGTCACACGCGAGTCTAAAACAAAGTGTTTCTCATTTTCCTCTTCTTGTGGGTTTTTTCTTCGGTTGTTTTCATAGTAGCCAACAGTACACTCATCCATAAAGTAGGAAACACTACACTGTGCCGTGGAGTTTAGTAGTGCTTTCTACTTTATGGATGACTGCACTGTACTTCCGAAGGTCTTTGTCGCTGGATCGCTTCCGGTCCTTCTGTTCTTTTCAATTCCTCTCTCCCACCATCCCCCCCCCCCAGTAGAATGAACAACAAGTACGCAATGGTAATGGTTTCACTTCTTAAAGACTATGCTGGCCATGTTGGCCCGATCAAGACAAAGACAGGCATGGTATCAATGAATTAAGAACAGTAACAGAAAGACTTTAGATGTCATGATCTCATGGCTGCAAATGAGAATCCACTATATTTCCGGTATTCTCTAATGGCCTGTTCTGCTTAATCAGTTACTTAGAGAAACAATTACATTTCTTCCATGTTCCATGAAACCTGTTTGTAGGCTTACAAAATGGCAAAAAGCAGCTAAAGAATTAGGTATTTGTTAATACTTTATGCATACATTTTAACAGATTCGTATGAATGCTATTTTCACACCAACAGGATCAAGCAACTGAAATGGTTATATTTGTAAACTGCTTATTTTACTATACTTCAAAAAAAATTGATGCCACTGCGATTAACTTATTTTGCCCACCCAAAACATTGGTTTTGTGGCACCTGAGCACTGAATTCAGGATTGGTTTCACAAAGTGACAAGGAGTAAGATCAGTGCTTTCACATGCAATCTTCCCGGAACTGCTTTTCACATGGAAGCCATCTTGTCTTGCGTGAGTTAGCATAATTTTCGTTTACAGAACAAAAGCCATGCAATCAACTCAGTTTTTCTCCTCAAAATACATAAAATTTAATAATAAATGTTGAGAAAATAGTTAAATTCAAACATATTTCCAATACTTCATTGATTAGAAAGAAAACCAAGAGTTGTAGTTCGCTATTTCTCTATTTCCATTTCGCTAAATGACAAAATATTTACACCCCTGAAAATGAAAAAGGCTTTGAATGGTAAAACTTACCATTCCAAAAGTCCATGTACTTGCACATTGTCAGGTTCTTAACATCGTTAAAACAAAAAAGGTCAATTCTGAAAGTTTCAAAAGCAAATGGCTACAATTGACCTCATTTTAATCAGAAACACAAAGCCATGTTTTTGTTTTCCACATAAATATTTTAAATTAAGCTAAAAAAAAATAATTTAAAAAGTCAATAACGGACAAAGGTGTCCGGAGGTCTTACCAGGCGTCTCTGTTCGGTCCCAGATGAAATGGGTTGCAGGAGGAGAACTGGTCTCCTTTTTAACCCTCTCTTGACCACGTGGTATAAACCACAGGAAGAGGTCTAACAGTCGCATGCGTGCTCTCACACACATGCGCAACCCGGCTCCTATTGGGCCTAGGAGTACACGGCGAACACAGACCCGCTCTCCCTTTTATGGGCATAGGCTTTATTGTAAAGAAAGAATTTAGAGGGAGAAAAAAGGCAAGCGAATGCACTAAATTTTTACCTGTAGAAGACAAAGTGCTTTGAACATGGACATCTTGAAGCTTGACACCAGATGACTGGACAGTAGCCTGTAGCCTGTGGATGTTCACCTCTCTCAGCTGCTTCACATGTATTCCTATGGAACCTGGGCCCAGCTTGGACATGTCTTATTAAATTTGCACCGTTAGCAGTTTGTTTGCATGTATAACATAAAAAAGGTGTAACAATAGAAATATAACTTGCTTAAATTAGTTTTTCTTTCAATTAGTTCTCAAAGTGAAGGCTGAAGTGAAGGCCCTAGTCTTCCACTGCACTGGTATACTGAGCTGGACTCACAACTGTGGCTGTCTATGATGCTTATGTAAGATGAGGTGAAATAGATTACATGCAGTAAAATGGTGGTATGATAGTGATTGTTCACTTGATCCTGCAAAATGACAGGCATTTCTTAAGGCAGCCATATTTATTAGTATGCCTAATATACAAACGTGTTAATGTATGAAGTGTCAGGAGGCCTCAGTGTTGTAAGTGTAAACTCAGAACATACAGCAAAGAAGTACAAACCTCACCAGTCATACGTGAGTGAGATTGGCTTCATTTGACCTTCTTTTGTCATAATTTAACATTTATGACTTGGCAGGGTTGAGGGATCTCCTTAAACCTAGTCATGCACATTTCCATTCCACGAAGCAATGGGTTGATGAGAAGTGACTTCTCACATTGTTGCAATCCGATGTGCCATTCTTTCACTGGCTTCTGAAGTATCTAGTCTAAGGGGATTCCTCTTCAACATGCTGGTGTATTTCCTGGCCAGACATTTCAGTAGTGTTCACTCCAACTGCCTGCTCAAATGTAATTATAAGATAAAGACACATATCTGACCAGATATTTGTGATCCGCTGTACTCATAAGCAGATGTTGGCATCCTCCAAAAATGATTTTTTAGTCAGTAATGGGATGGCTTGGTGCATTTCTGTACTCCTATTTCCACATCTTGTAAATGTGCGATTTCATCAGTGCAGCATGTTGGTATGGTGAAAGATTTTGACAAGAGGAAGGGGCCGCCATTCCACGGCTTCTCACACATTACTACCCAGCTATTTTTAGAAGGAGGAAGCATACTTTTGTTCACAAAAAAAAAAAAAACTATAATTATGTAGTAAATGGGGAAGAGTTTGATATTTTAATTGCTTGCTCATTTATTTTACTGCACTGTATCCTTATTTGTAAAGTATGTATACATTAGTATATAAATTTTCAGCTTGCTTTCTTGGACTGGTGATTGCTCTTTGATTCAAACCTCCATTTTAAATTTGTTGCACTGAAGGAAACCCCATGTATTCTAATTCTGTATTTCACATGGTCAACCATGTTGTGCAAAAGGTTTGAAAAAAAATTATTTTGTTTTGCAGAATGAGAACTACCTTGATGCATTTTGAAATGGTTTTACTGAATGGTTTCAGAACTTTAGATTAAATGTAATATTAGACATAGGGGACCTGAGTAAACACATATTTAATGAAAAGTTTTTCAAACACCCATATCACCCATGTGAAAAAAGTAATTGCTCCCTTAAACTACTGGTTGCACAGCCTTTAGCAGCAATAACTACATCCAAACATTTCCTATAATCAGCCTTTCACATCGCTGTGGAGGAATTTTAGCCCATTCTTTATTGCAGAACTGCTTTTTTGACAAACAGGTAGGTTTTTGAGCTTGTCTCAGATCCTGCCGCAGCTTCTCTATTGGGTTCAAATCAGGGCATTGACTGGGCCACTCGACTTTAATTTAGTTTCTTTTCAGCCATTCTGATGAGGACTTGGTTTTGTATTTTGGATCACTGTCTTGCTGCATAACCCAATTACACTTCAGCTTCAGCTCACAGACAGATGATCGGGCATTCTTAGGAATTTTCTGGTAAAGAGCAGAATTCATGGTTCCTTCTATAATGGCAAGTCATCCAGGTCTTCAGGCAGCAAAGCATCTCTAACCATCACACTGCCGTCACCATGTTTGCCTGTTGGTATGATGTTCTTCCAGTGAAATGCTGTTTTTGCTTTTTACGCCAGACAAAATGGGACCTGTGTCATCCAAAAATATCCACTTTTGACTCATCTGTCCATGGAACATATAAAGGACTGGGGGTCTTCCAGGTGTTTTGTTTTTTGCAAATGTGCGACGAGCATTGATGATTCTCTTGGTTAGCAGTGGTTTCCATCTTGCTACTCTCCCATAAGTCCCATTTTTGCCCATATATGAAGTGTGCTTATTTGCATGCATTCTTTTTTTACAGTGAAATTTTCAATCAATCTGGTCAAACGAAAGTGTTAAAAATCACCGTTCTGTGTCTATAAATTATTTTACGATGCCAATGTTTAAGCGGAAATGGTTCCGTATTTTGTAACGTGGGGTCCTCACCTTCTTTGCGTTTTGGAAATCACACATGATAAAATTGGTAGGCTTGTCACGGCAAGAATCCAGCAAACAAAATCCATAGTCATTTTTAGTCCCGAAAAGGGAGGGTAACAGGCAGGAGGAAAGCAAGCCACTACGTCTTCCATGAGCATATAGTATGAAATATATGGAATTTTATACCTTTAATAACTCACAATATCATTTGGTTGTCAACTGTCCATTTGGAGTCTTCAAATGGCTTTTTTGTTTAAACCTAGCTCAGAAAAAACAATGCAGAATGCTCATTTTTGACAGTATTGTCATCAATTTTTAACCAGGATTTGTCCAGCATTGTGGCTGTGTCTGCATTTTGTATCTAAGCCCACCGTGGAGAGCTTCAAGCATCTGTATCCACTCAAAAAAAAAAAAAATCTATTTTTTTCTTTAGTTAAGAAAAAAAAACTTCCACCTGCAGTGTGTTTGAGCTTCTGTTACTTTGTTTCAGTCGTATGTTCAGTAATTCTGACTCTTGTAAAACAAATTCCCAAGGGCTGTCTTTCAGAAAAGACCAGGATTATGCCTGTAGTCAAAAGGGTTCAAGTAACCATTTTATTTTGGGTATGTCCTTTTTAGGCTTGTGCTAAAAAAAGGAGGCAACACGTAAGGGTTTAATTTAACGGAATGTTGTTAGAAATGGAGCGTGCTCAAAGTGCATTGCTAAAATAAAACATGGTTGACGTGTGTCCATTATCATTTCTTTAAAGTTTGTTTTGGTACAATGTGTTGTGTATTGAGAGGTTTGAATCTTTGATGAGCACCTGTTGTCACCGGTATTACCGTAAATGGGGCAGGAGTGCTGGGCATCAACACTGTCGACAGGGGCTGTCACACATCTGTTTGCAATAACTGACAAGGATGAAATCCTGATCCCAGTGCATTCCAGAATCAGTATAGGTCTACATTGTCACATTTTGTTTCTCCCAGAAGTTGGCAATGGGCTATTGTTGAAATGTGTAGGCCTATACAAGTAACACATCAGGCTACATTGAGGTTGAGAGTTACCATCAAAAACTCACAGAAAGCACTAAAGTTGGAGGAAATCGTTGAAATGGCAAAACGTGGGGAAGGTCACAGAATACTTCTTCCGTGACTAACACATTTTCATGACCTCCTATCCCCTGTGAATTACGCCCTCGTACCAATGGAAGTTAAATTTGTAAAATGTTTTTAAAAAATTTTATAATTAAAACTACTGAACTACCAGGTATCATATATTTGCAGTTCATATGTTTTTCTTTCGCTGAAAATTAATATTACCTTAAATAAGGGATCGAATGGAGGCGATATAGGTGCAGCCTGCATAAGTAGTGATTTTAGGGCTGTATTAATAATGGGGTGTTACTTGATATTTATTGTTATGCTTTTCTTTATAATTACCCACTTTTGCTTTTATTTGTAAAGTCATAGAACAAGGTTTAAAAATTTATTCATAAAATTAGGTAATATCCATTATGTGAACATATTACTACAGTTTTGTGTTTTCTACTTAGTAATTACAGATGTGAAATGTTTGACTGACATAAATATAATAGGCAAAATGCAAGCTGAAGTAGATAGTTTAAAGTACCAGCAATCCACTACAAACTGATGTAGCTTTTAGCTTGTCAAAGGCTTCTCAACGGCCTTGCAGCAGAGAAAAGGTTCAAACGGAGATGTTTTGGCAGATAGAGCTTGTTCAGGAACTACCTATGTTGAAAAAACACAAATGTTATTTCCTGTATGAACACTGCCAGCACGTCATTTTCAAGATAAGTGTATTTGCTAAGAAAGGGTTCATGAGAAAGAAACATTCAAGAACAAAACCTATAACTTAACTTGTTTTGGTTGTCAAAAACCTTTTGATTAATAAGGCTGATAAAGGATAAACCTGGTCATGACATGCTGCAAATTCATTATGTTTGATAATGAAATAGTATGTTAATGGACAGTTATTCAATATGATCATACCAAAGAATGCCATGAAATCTCCATTCTTAAAGGCCAAGTACTATAATATTTAGATGTGAGTTAAAAATCATTCCCTCAGTGGGGTATCAGTACAGACATTGCACATTTAATAATTTATGCATATATAACAAGACTTCCTTGTCCAGAAGCAACTAGGAACTATGTAAATCAATTACAGAAAATGCATACAGAAAGAACAACTTATATTAATTCATTTACCACACAAAAGTAAAAGTAATTTATTTTTAATCAAATGAAGGGGACCTCATATGGTGTCAAATTTCACTTTAGAGGAATTGATCCTGATGTCTTACTAGGAAACAACGCCCTGAAAAAAGGTTGTCAGTGAGTGAAAAGAGTTAAATATCTGAATATGTGACCTTTTTAAAATTTGAATCTCAAAAAAAAAAGGGAGCACTTTTTAATAAGTCTGTAACCGCTTCAGTTTCTGTGTTCTGATGCAGGGTCTCTGCTGTGACAGGGGGGCTGCTTTTTCCTGTGACCTCTTTTACACTGATGCCGGATGCTTCAAACAACAGGAGGAAAAAAAAAAACTTCATGTTAGCCACAGAATAAACTTCGTGTCGTCTTTGGGGGAGATATTTGCGCTGGTACCTAGGCAACTGTAACCTCAGAGTTATGTTCAGTGAGAAGAGGAGGAAGTGGGGAGGAGGGTGGAGCGTACCGAGCTTTGAGAAGAACTTTTAAAAAAATATAAAGAAAAAAAAAAAGATCTGACAGCACAACTATCATTTCAGCAAAAGTGCCGCGCCTTGCACCTGAACAGTGAAAAGGCACGATTGTGAATGCGCCAACTGCTGCTATGTTCTAGAGCTTTGTGTCATTTTCATGCTGGTGACTTAGAAGGCCTCTAACTTTTTTTCAGAATTAGAAAGGCCAGTGAAGGCTTAACTTCCAAATCTACCATGAAACTCACCAGATCAGTAACATGTCTGTTATTAACTCTAGCCTAGTTAACACGAACATGGTGGCCAGTTTTCTCCTGTTACGCAACCGGGGTTGTTCCTGTAGGCCTATTTCGACAAATGCTGTCGCGTGCAAGTGCAACACTCAAACTCATGTTGTTTTGCAACAAGCAAGAAACTGAAAGGCACAACATTGGCTTAGTGCAGTTTCTTGTAACTCAATTCTGTTATAATATAATATAACTTTGAGAAAATGGTGTTATGTAATTTAATATATTCTGTGCTTATTGAATTTAGTTGGTGATGGTCAGTGTTTTAATAATCTTGACTTTGCTTAGATACCAAATACTAAAATGGGTCGTTTAACACTGAAACCTCTGACATAATAAAGTATTAATATGTAAATCATCATAAGATTCATTTTCTTGCCAAATGCTCATATATTCACTGTACAGTTTATCTGTTTATGTACTATAGCCAGTTATTTACTGAGCAGATTCATTTTTGCATACTACAATAAGTTTGGAACTGAGCCTGTAATCTCTTGTTTCAAGTCTTGTTCAGTGTAGATTTCTAGTGATAAAGGTATTCCTGTATTGTTATATTCTAATGTTATGCTATTGTGATAGCTAATGCCTTCTCTACCATTATGCATGTAATATATGACAGGTTTTATAAGGATGTTATGTCATCTAGAAATAAAATGAGCTGCCATTGACTAAACCAGCAGTCTAACAATTAATAATAAATAAGTAGTTTTATGTGAGTATGTTTATATGGTAACCTAATAGAGTTCTTGATGGATGAAAGCTGGAAAAGCATTTCCCTTCTATGAAAGAGTCCTCTCCACAATCAAGAAGCCATTAATGTTCCTGCCATTATTTAATTCACAAAATTCAAATTAAAATGAAAAATATACCACTGATTTTGACTTATTGGATATAGCTGTGGAAGATTTTAAAGGCCTCTGATTGAAAAGTCAAATTTGTAGGGAAAGAAGGGGAGAGATGTATCATAGGTGAGCTTGTTGGGGGGTGGGTGGGGGGAGAGGGGGGTTGGGGGTACATGTGGCCAACATGGTGCATAGGGATGTTTCTGTGTGTGTGTGTTCCAGAAAGGGGGGCAGGGGGCGATCTGTGAAAGAAGTTTAGCAGAACTCTGTGTGAAAGTGCAGGTCCCCTGAAGCCTTAATGCCCCTGGAGACAGACGTTATCAGACACGACAGCCATTTCCCCTCCCTGATACAGCTACTTTTCCCCCCGTAGCCCTACTCTCACACCCTTGTCCTTGGCCCCCCCACCCATCCAAGTGCTGTATTACCAGCAGGGTCTCTTTCCCTGGCTTTATTTTAGCCTGAGTATTACAGCACTGCCACAGTTGTGCAACAGTTGTGTGTGTGGGGGTGTTGCCATGTCATGTTCAGGTACTGACTGAAAACTGGAGGCCTCTAAGTAGTGAACATTGCAGTAAACTTAGCACAACAACTGACAGGAAGACACAACACGCAGAAAAAAGCGTTGTGGGGGTAGGTGTCCAATTTTCTTCTGTTTGCACACTTGATTTTGCTTATGTTTGATAACTCTTAGCTAACCTGTTGATTCAACCCAGCACCAATTAAATTGCAGTTGTACACAAACAATACACTAACAAGATTTAAACACCTGCTTATGAAGGACTTCTATCTAATTGGACGCAAAACAATGCAGACTAGATTTTTTTTTACAGCAGTTTAAAAGCAGAATTTTCCAATGGCTGCTCAACCAGTATTTAAAATAACTGCCTGAGCTGTAGACAAGTGTATGGACTCACTTATATGCTCACTTGCTCACTTATATGCTGTTCATTCTGGCAAGCTGCACCTGGCTCTCCTGTTTTATCACACCCGTCAATAGAGCCTAACTAGTATACTCATTTCTCATGTTGCTCAAGAAAAAAACGTATTGCGGGCAAACATGTTGTCTCCTGGAAAGCAGGCGTGGAGAGTCGAATGTCTGGAACACCACTGGGTGGCATTGAGCCTCAGTCTGAGATAATGTTTGCTTGCAGCTTCCCACTTTGTCTTTGTGTTTGTGCTGACACGTTCATTGTGGCTCCATTGCCAACGCTGAATCGCGGTGAGGTGAGGTTCATTTTGGAGAAAAGAGATCCCTCCCTGATGGCTCACTCATTTCGATGTATTCACCGAGACTGCGAGGCAAAGTAAAACAGAAACTAAGAAAGGGACAAAAGGAGAAAAGGCTGTCGGAGTTAAATGTGCTGTCAATAATGCTGGCGTGTGATATTCCCCGAAGAGGCTTAGACATTGCCAAATATGGGCAAAACAGTCGCAGGAGCCAGCCAATGGAAGCCAGGCTTGCGGGCCCAGTGAGTTCCAGCGAGAGTCTGACAAAGAGAGCTCACTCATTTGTGGAGTAGACATCGAAAGACGTGCCTAGGGCTGTGCGGGTTGAAGGGGAGGAGCTTTCCATTTCTGTAGGCCTGTGGTTTGGGTCTCTCTGTGTGAAGAAAAGCAATAGCGGGCTCCCAGGTTTTGTTCTGAATGGCAGATTTCACTGGGTGATGCATTCTTTCCACAGCGCATTGCACCATGCACCCCTCCCCCAATTTACCTTAACTTACTACCGAGAGGCATCAGTAAGCCTGACAGGAAGTGGACTCCATTTTGCTTCTTCATGTTCACCATGTCCATGTCTTACTGATACTGTAGCATTTATTTGATGAGCTGTTTCAGTCATATGAAATATTGTAAAGCTGTCACAATTTGTTCTGAATTTTAAAACCAACCTAACTAAAACACATAGGCCCGCACATTAATATTCTGAAAATGTGACACACAGATATATTCATACTTATACTGTATATATACTTGTTTGTGTGATTGCATATTAACCGTTACACATGAGTCTGGTGGCCCCTTATAAAATATTTTTTTGGAAATAGCACGTCGAGAGACAAACATTATTGTCTATCATCCACATATTTTTTCAGAGAAATTAGTGAGACGTTCTACCTTTGTATGACAGGAAGGAAGGGAGTGGATGACTGTGGTTTTGGTAAAGTTAAATTCACAAAATCTCATTTGATTATCAACCACCCTTGACCTAGTCTCTTCACCGGGCGCACATTTCAAACCGTTACAAAATGTGTCGGGTGCAGCTGTTCACAGTCTGTGGCATGTGACACGATAACAGTCATCTTGTCATCTTGTTCAGTTGCACTGATCTCGAATAGAGAATGCAGGTCCCCCCGCCAACACGTGCATTTTTATGGACCTGATACATGCCCCCTTCTTTAGTGTATAGAAAGACATTGGTCACAGTGGCAGGTAAAGAAGCACTGTTAAGTGTAATGGCGAGGGGAGGTCATTAGAAATTAGACACATATGTAATAACACGTTAACTTATACATTCCCCCAAATTCCATCAATGTTCAAGTTGAATTTGTGTGAATAATGATGGGTAGGAATGTGTTCATATAACCTTACAAGCATGCAGTATTACATGCCATTGATATTGTATACTTGTTTGCCCTTTTACCTTTGTGTCTATTCATTACTGAAGTCAAGCAGTCAGATTAATTTGTTAAAAGATGGAAGACATTTCTAATGAGGGGGAAAATAATTTTGTCTTGTGCTACTGGTTCCTAGCTTAGAGAATCCATATCATAAGTAACCTGGTTAAATATTATGGTGACGTTCACCGTTGTTCTTTATTTTTTTAAATTGATCTCTCCAGTGTCACACACACACACACACACACACACACACACAGACGCGCACACACACAGACGCACATGCACACATACGCACATGTGCACGCTTGAACATTTTGTCCTAGGTAGCTAATTAAATACTGACCACTTTAATTGCAATGGTCTTACCAAACCTAGTTATACTTGGTCCTGGCCCCAGAACAAGTTAATTAGACTGTCCCGCTACATACACTGAGCACCATAATTCATTGGACAGTGACGCATTTTTTGTTATTTTGGTTCTGTACTCTAGCACTTTGAGTTTGAAAGGATACAATGACAGTGAGGTTGAAGTGCAGGACTGTCAGTTTTAATTTGAGGGTATTTTCATCCATATTGGTTGAACCGTTTAGAAATGACAGCACCTTTTGTACATGGTTCCCCCATTTTAAGGTACTACAAGTATTTGTTGAATTGGCTTCACAGATGTGTTTCGTTAGGCAGGTGTATTCATTTGTGTCGTTAGTGAATGCAGAAGAGAGCTGTTGATGTCTAGTCTTGATTCTAGACTCTGCAATTGCCTTTGGAGATTGTTGTTGGGGTGTGACAAGATGAGGTTCATCATTAACAAGAAAAAAACAACTGGTTAACTCAATTGTGTCAAAAGACCCGGTAGACCGAGGAAGACCACTGTAGTGGATGACCGGAGAATACTCTCTATGGTGAAGAAAACCCCCCTGACAACAGACCAACAGATCAAAAACACTCTCCTGGATGCAGGTTTAGATGTGTCAAGGTCTACTATACATAGAAGACTACACCAGCAGGACTACAGAGGGTACACTACAAGATGCAACCACTGATAAGCCTGAAGAATTGAAAGGCGAGATTACAGTTTGTTAAAAAGCACCTAAAAGAGTACAGAACAAAAATAACAAACATGTGTCACTGTCCAATGAATTATGGTGCTCACTGTATGTTTGCATTTTGTAAAAATGTGATATTCTAAAAATATTTCAAGAGCTGCACTCTGCAACCATTTGACTGTAACCCGTGATCTCAAGTTCTTACCATTATCAACGAACGTGGCTGGGGGCATTTTTGTCGGCCATTTTGGATTGTTGAGTAGTTTGGGTCATGGGCTCTCTGGTTGACCCATTGATGATTTCATCATCTGTGACTCCATCACTCCTGCTCCTGGCCTATCATGCACCTCCTATTCTTCAGAGTGTTTTCCACAGAAAGTATTTTGTTGAGGTGGTGTGATCCATCTTTAAGTCATGTGTCTGGACTAATCTGATTTTTCTTTTTCTCTTTCTTTTATAGAATTTGGATTATTTTGAGATTATTTGCAAATGGAGATTTTCTCCTCCATCTCCTTGGGAAGGAAAAAGACTATGTTCTTTAAATAAATCATACCGAACATGAAACAAACCAATTTGTTTTGCTTTGATCCAGTCTTCTGAGAAAAGATGTTGTTCATTTGCATAGGTTAATAATAATATATTTTATATATTGTTCCAGACTGAGAATGCAAATGTGGTGCAAAAGGATCATTTACTTTGCACTCCCATGTTTTAAAAGGCATCCAGTAGTCAGAAAATTCAATGTAGTTCTATAAACAGTATGTGCTATGTGCTTTATACACGAAGAGGATATTTTGCAGGTTGGCAGCGGTTTTAGTCAAAAGAATGCTTTCTCATTCTTATACAGCTAAGCCATCACAAATATTGCACAAGAACTCTGTACATCTGGCTAACTGTACTACTTGCTTTTTCTTTGATAGCCATCAGAAAAGATATTAACATTAACTCATAACCTCCACCCATCTGAGGTAAAGGTTATGTATTGACTAAAAGTTGGATTATTGAGAAGGACGCAAAAGAGGGGTTTAGCGGATTGTAAGATGGGAGCCATCTTTAAGAAATAAGAATGATAATGTAAAGTGTTGGAAATACCACAGTGCACACAGTGTACCACAGAGAATTTGTAAAAACAGTACCTATGTAACCTTTAATTGTAATAGTAATTGTAACTTTAATTTACATTGCCGTGAAAAAGATTTGCTGCCTCCTTCCTGATTAACTATTATAGCATAGTTGTCTTCACTCAGTGGTTTCATATTTTTGGACAAAATGTAATATTATTAGACAATGGGAACCTGAGTAAACACAAAACACATTTACTTAATACTGGTTGCACCACCTTTAGCAGCAATAACTGCAACCAAATGCTTCCTATAATCAGTCTCACATTGCTGTGGAGAAATTTTTAGCCCACTTTTTTTGCATAACTGCTTTAATACAGACAAATTGACAGGTTTTTGAGCATGAACTGCTCGTATCAGGTCCTGCCACAGCATCTCTATTGAATTCAAGTCAGGACGTTTACTAGGCCGCTCCAAAACTTTAATTTTGCTTCTTTTCTGCCGTTCAGAAGTGGACTTACTTTCAGTGTTTTGGATTGCTGTCTTGCTGCCTAACCCAGTTACACTTCAGCTTCAGCTCACAGACAGATGACTGGGCATTTTCTGTAACAATTTTCTCTTGCAAAGCGGAATTTGTGGTCTTTTCAATAATGGCAAGTCATCTAGATCCGCAGCAAAGCATCATCACCATCACACTACCACCACCATGTTTGACTGTTGGCATGATGTTCTTACTGTGAAATGCTTTATTTGCTTTACACCAGACAAATTGGGACCCATGACATCCAAAGGATTCCACTTTTGACTCATCTGTCCATAAATCATTATTCCAAAAGGCTTGGGGATCGCCCAGGTGTTTTTTCTGCAAATGTGAGACAGGCATTGATGTTGTTTTCCTTGGTTAGCAGTGGTTTCCGCCTTGCTACTCTTCCATAAATCTCATTTTTACCCGGTCTTCTGGGATCTTTCGTGACTTCCTGGATGAGTTGTCACTGCAATCTAGAAGAAATTTTGGCAGGCCAGCCACTCCTGGGAAGATTCACCAGTGTTCCAAGTGTTCTCCATTTGGAGATAATGGCTCTCACTGTGGTTTGGTGGAGTCCTAGAGCCTTAGAATTGGCTTTATAACCCTTTCCAGACTGATATATTTAAACTTTTTGTCATCTGGAATTTCCTTTGATTGTGGCATAGTGTGCTGGTAGAAGATTTGGTGTCTCCTTCACACTAATAGTAAGATTCAATGAGTGAGGTTTAGACTCAACAGGACTAGTGCCAATCAAGCCTGACTGTGTTCAATCAGCTGAATCTAATCATCAATTAAATTTGGTTAATTAGTCGACTGAATGAGGGGGGCAAGTACTTTTTCACATGGGCGATATGGGTGTTTGCTAACTTTTTTATGGAATAAATGAAATATTAATTTAAAAATGTGTTTTGTATTTACTTAAGTTCCCTTTGTCTAATATTGCATTTTGTCTGAATATCTGAAACCATTCAGTGTATGCAATAATAGAGGAAACCAGGAAGGGATTTCACAGCACTGTAAGTTGGCTATTTCATTATATGGAGACAAATATTTTGACAACTGCCATATCGCCTGTTTAATAATCATTCATTTTAGTTTCTTGTTAGTGGATCTATTCCTGAGATTGTGGGTGAGTCAGTTTTAGGGAGGCATGCATTGCTGGCTGAGGTCTTCATAATCTTTTCTAGTTTAACATATTTTATTAGTGGATGTCTCCAGTCATGCTGTGCACATAGTACACATCCTGAATCAATGAACCTGTTTGACTTCATTTCTCAATGCACACATCAGTGTGAGAATGGTCAGTGAGCTACGTTATCACATTCAATCACTCTGGGACAATGTATACATTAACTTCATAACCAGATAGTGTATTGTGTATTGGAGAAAAATATTTGAAGTAATTTCACAGCCAAGGCTTTCATGTATGGTGCATTCTGAAAGCCGGCCACATGGCATCTAATATAGAAATGCTACCCGAGCCAAAAAGGTCATCCTGTTGATAGCATGGAAGATTTGTGCAAACTCTGCAGATCAGAAGAGACATTGGAAGAAAACATAATGTGAAATGCAGTACTGAGAATTCAAATGTTTTTTTGTTTTTTTTTTTAAACAGGACCATATATTAAACCTTTTCTGGATTCTTTCATTGGGCAATGATATCATTTTTTATTATTAAAAAAGCTATATACTGTTCTGATAAACATTTCAGTTACAGTGTGAAAAGTGTATTTAGCTGACGGTGTGTGTGTGTGTGTGTGTGTGTGTGTGTGGACATGTGCATGTGAAACCATTATGTAACATGACACAAGAATGTTGATATCTGCTATTTGGCCTGTTTCCTGAGAAATTGGTTGTATAAACTTTATTGACCAATGAATGATTACACAGAGTGGAAAGTGTTACATCGCAGTCTCACCCTGCAGAATTTTATTTATTTATTTATTTTTTTAAAATCAAACTCGTACATCATGAAGGCAACATTCTGGCTCTCCTGAGCGGTCTGAAATCCTCACGCTAGGCGTGTCAGCTCTCAGGGGTACCTGCTGCAGTGCAGCAAAGTGTGATGTGGGAGGAGTGACAGCAGAGGACCGAGCAGCCTGCAAACCTCCACCCCCTCCTCCATTCTTCAACTGTTTGATGTGGCGAACCGAAGCGTTCCATTCTGAGACCGACTCCAGGGTACCCTGCCCGTAAGAGAGTCTTTTCCTGTACACTCGCAACCGTCTGAAAATAAAAAATCAGTTTTGTCATTAAATGTCATAAAAATTTCAATCAGATCAATAGGCTAATCTGGAGTTGCTCGCTATAAACCTCCCTCACGTTGAAGGTTGCTGCTAACTAGCATTCCGAAAAACAGCAGAATTGTACGGTTTTCCTGTGTAGAATGTTGCTTTTCGCGTGACATATTTGGCCATTAATTTGTTTTTAGGCTGCCAGGCGAGCTAACCACAGGTGCACAAGAAATGAAGATGTTATAGAGCAGTGGGAACCCGCAATTTCCCTAATCAAGCCAAATCACGTAGCATGCTGGTCAGACTCTCAAGAGCTCCTCATTAACCATAAATGTTGGCCAAAGAAGGCCTTTGGGCGTTAAGCTAAATTACGAAGATACAACTATATGTGTGGAGGATCTGTATCTGAAAAACACTTATGCATTCTTATATTCACTCTTTTGAGTTATGTGCTGTAGCCCGCAAAACACGGAATGATTTTTATTTTCAATTTTACACACTTAGTCCTTTATTGCAGCTTAATTTAATGTTTGCCACGGTTCTCCACCACAGCTATGGAAGCTTCAAGAAGATTTTCTGATGCAACATCCTGACAAGCGTTTCCTCTCTCGTCGAGTCCAATGAAACAATGCCACCTTGTGTAACTATACTGAACAAAAAAATAAACGCAACTCTTATTTTTGCAGCCATTTTTAATGCATTTAAATAGAACCTCAAAGATTTGAGGTTTATGTGCACAAAGATCTTATTTCTTTCAAATTTTGCCCACAAATTTGTTTATATCACTGTTAGCTAGCATTTCTCCTTTGTCAAGATAATCCATCTCCTGCACATGTGTGGCATATCAAGATGCTGATTAAAAGCCATGATCACTACACAGGTGTTCCTTATGATGGGATCAATAAAAGGCCTCCCTAAAATATTGATTTTTTTGTTGTTCAACACCATGTCACAGATGCCGCAAGAGTTAAGAGAGCATACAATTGGCATATTGACTGCAGGAATGTCCTATAGAGCTGTTGCCAGACTAATGGGTGTTCATTTATCCACCATGAGCCGCCTCCAGCGTCATTTCAGAGATTTTGGAAGTTCGTCCAACAGGCCTCAAAACCGCAGACCACGTGTAACCACGCCAGCCCAGGACCGCCACATCCGACTTCTTCACCTGCGGGATCGTCTGAGGCCAGCCACATGGACAGCTGATGAAACAGTTGGTTTACACAACCGTAGAATTTCTGCACAAACTGTCAGAAATTGCCTCAGGGAAGCTCATCTGCGTGCTCGACATCCTCACCAGGGTCTTGATTTGTTTGTGGTTTGGTGTAACAATCAAAGTGAGTGGGCAGGAGCTCACCTTCGATAGCCACTGGCACTCTAGAGAACGATCCACTTCACTAATTAATTGTTTTATTTTTTTACTGCTGCTCGTTGTTTCCTTGTATTGACCCATGTATGTTGATCTGTTGCCTCTGACATATAATTACCTTATCTGTGAGTTTTGGAGTTGTGTGTATGGACTGAGTAAGCTGCAAATGAATTGCCCTTCTTGGGATCAGTTGTCTGATTCTGAATCCGATGAATCACGGTTTCAGCTGTACAGGGCAGATGGCAGGCAGCATGTATGGCGTCGGGTGGGTGAGCGGTTTGCTGATGTCAACGTTGTGAACAGAGTGGCCCATGGTGGTGGAGGGGTATTGGTATGGGTAGGCATATCCTATGGGCAGAGAACTCAAGTGCATTTTATCCATGACAATTTTAATACACAGAGATATCGTGATGAGATCCTGAGGCCCATTGCTGTGCCAATCATTCACCGCCATCACCTCAAGTTTCAGCATGACAATGCACGGGCCCATGTTGCAAGGATCTGTACATAATTCCTTGAAGCAGAAAATGTCCCAGTTCTTCCATGGCCTGCATACTCACCAGACATGTCACCCATTGAGCATGTTTGGGATGCTCTGGACCGGCGCATACGACAGCATGTTCCAGTTCCCACTAATATCCAACAACTTCATACCGCTATTGAAGAGGAGTGGGACAATATTCCACAGGCTACAATCAACAATTTGATCAATTCAATATGAAGGAGATGTGTTGCAGTGCATGAGGCAAGATACTGATCAGTATTATGTTCATTTCATGGTATCATCTTTTTTGGGGAATCTGTGACTAATAAATGCATACCTATATCCCCAATGACATGAAATCAATAGATAAGTGCTTAATGAATCTATTTCAGTTGACTGATTTACGTTTACTACCTTTGAACTCAATAAAATCTTCGAAATTGATAACTGTTGCATTTATATTTTTTTCAGTGTGTATGGTTAATGGTTGCCATTTACCTTCTGCTAGATCACATTTAACAATGGAAGTGTTATTCACTTTCAGTTTTTGATTTATAAAAATCCACTGTAATGAAGTCATGGGGGCATAAATTATGTCTATCTGAGAAAAAATGAAACAAAACAAGTTTATGCAGTAGATTATTCATATTTATTGTTTTGAACAGACATTCTCAATTATTTTTCATCTTTCATGTTATTACATTCAAAGAAACCACAAAGGCAAAAATACATACAGCAAATACAGATGGTGAAGAATTAATAGAAACACAAAACAAGAATTTATTAAACCAGATTTATTCACTGGAGATGAAATTCATCTTCCAAAAAGATCATTCCTCTTTTCATAAAAGTTTACAATATGAGCAAAACTGAACACAAGGGTTAATTCAAAATGATTATAAATGGATCATTTGTAAACAAAGAATATTCATCAAAAACATGAACATACACACACGCACACTAAAATGACTGGCCCCACAGATTTATTTACAGTTTATTTAGCTGTATCTTCAAGAATAACTTTACCAGTAAAACAAGTTTCAAATTTTCTTTTATCCACAACATGTATATGTAAAAATAAGACAATAGATGGGATCCTTTATCACATCAGCACATTCCCAGTAGTAGAAACACTATTACCACCCTTAACTGCCAAACAGTTGCTTTATACCATCTTTAACATTACTTTGGTGCAGAATATACATTCTCTATACAATACACTTGTACATACATTTACAATATACAATATACATACATTTACAATATACAGCAGACATTCCCTTTTCATTTTGTCATCACATAACACTTTCCAAAATGTTGATTAAAATTACATTCAGCTGAACAGAAATACTACATAACACGTGTGGTTTCAACAGTTTATTCAAGTACATACAAATTATTTATTTGGGTCATTCTATGAAAATGTGCCATTTTACATCCGTAGGACAAATTGCTCTGTTAATCTGAACTAACAATAAATGAACTACATTTTATGTATGTTCACAATGTGTATCTGATAATATAAAGCCAAATCAAATGTTTTCTTAAGGCTCGATGTGTCAGCCCAGTGATCATGAATACATAAAGAAAAAATATATTTTTTAATATTCTAAATTACCATTATTACCATTTATGCTAAATTTACATAAAAGCCCCTTTTTAATGCACACAATGTAGAGCCAATATCTTTGCCACATGGACTAGCTATGACATTTTTCATCAACCCTGTTACCGTGAATCCTGTTACTTTTCTGGGGTAACAGGGTTGATATAATAATAATAATAATAATAATAATAATAATAATAATAATAATATATACACAACTTATTTTCCATATCTTACTGTTATAATCTTATTTGTTCTTATTTTGTCTAACACAGTGTTTCTCAACCCTGGTCCTGGGGACCCACTGCCTTGCATGTTTTAGATGTCTCCCTGCTCCAATACACCTGATTCAAATGAATGGGTTGCTATCAGGCTTCTGCAGATCTTGATGATGACCAATTCATTTTAATCAGGTGTGTTGGAGCAGGGAAACATCTAAAACATGCAGGGCAGTGGGTCCCCAGGACCAGGGTTGAGAAATACTGGTCTAACACATCTGTCTCAATACAATATAAATAATTACATGAAATACTTACCATACTTACCATTAACTATATATACAACAATGTATATATAGTATATGATGGTTATTTTTTGTTAGGACGTGTCTTTCCGCTACTGAGAAACAGTATCAATACCGACAGCATAGGGATTCAGATCCAGCCAGACGAGAGAAATATTATACAGATGGGAGTATCATGGTACATTTAATACTGTTTTGTAAAGGTCAACATAGCTTTGACTGTATGTGTGTGTGTGTGTGTGTGTGTGTGTTACATGAAAGCACTGGTGGTGAATTAACTCTCAATAAAACTGTTTTACTGTTTTATTTCAATTTTACTGTTTTACTGTTCTATTCAGTTAGGTTAACTCACCTAATGTCTCACCCTTGCATAACATTGCAATAGGTTGCAAATCCAAAAAGGGAGTACGAGGCTCTCTGTCTTTCAGTAAAAGCCTGTATTCTAATGGCTGAACAACGGATCTTACAGATGATAGCCCAGTAAGACCCTGAACCTGAGGCATGGAGATAAAACTACCATTTGGAGACTGAATTCAAATGTTTTGAATGGTCCAATAAAAGAACAATGGAAGATAGAACAACATTAGCTTACAAAGTTATTACGTTACAGAACAAGAAAGCAGCAGCAGAAGACCACATAGAAGATAAGGGATCTCCATCCCAAACCTATTGATTATAATGTACAGGATATCCAGAGGAGTGTCAGACTATATTACAGGAACCTACAGTGCCCTCCCAAAGTATGGTAACGGTCAAGTAAAATTTGCTTCTTTTGCTTTATAATTAAGGCATTTGGATTTGCATTCAAAGGATGAATATGAGGCAAAAGTACAGACAATCAGCTTCTATTTCATGGCGTTTACATGCTTATATGTTTTAGCACTTTTCAGAAACAGCTGGTTCTGTGTTGAGTACCTCAATTTTCAGCTGTGCAAAATTAAGCTTACGAATGACTGACTGTTAACTATAGCTCAAGTGTTTCCTTTTGCCTGTATTGTTTGTGCATAAAAGAGCGACGAGTCTCTAGTTTTAGTTCTAGCCTTTGTTTTCATCTGTGGAGACTGAAGACCAGAGAACTAACTATGGATAAAAACAACGATTCTGTAAGCTGAGAGAGCAGAAGAATTCATTTAGAAGGATAGCACAGAAACTGGTTATATCAAGTACAGCAGTTTGGAAGATGCTTAAAAAGAAAGACACCTGTTATGGACTCAGAAATATACACCATACAGATCGGCCAAGGAAGACAACAGCAGCTGATGACAGACAAAACTTGAAGCTATGAGGAAAAACTCTAAAACTGTGGTCAGTGACATCACCAGCAGTCTCCAGTGAGCAGAGGAGCCACCGTACGCAGAAGACAGCAGAATTATCGCGGCGTCACAGCAAGTTGCAAACCTCTCAGCAGCAGGAAGAAGCAAGAGGCCGGATTGGAATTAGCCAAACAAACACACAGAAGAACAAGAAGAGTTGTATGGACAGATGAGAGCAAAATAAACCTTTACCAAAGTGATGGAAAGTGTGGAGAACAGAAGGAACAGCCCATGATCCAAAGCATACCACCAAAGCATCATCGGTGAAATATGGAGGTAGTGTCATAGCTTTGGCATGTATGGCTGCTTCTGGAACAGGCTAACTACTTGTTATTGAAGGTGTAATGAAGAATGGCAGCATTAGGATGAACGCGGAAGTGTATAGACAGATTTTGTCTGGGTATGAACAAAGCAAGTCCTCCAACCTCAACAGCTAGTGCTGCTGGCCCCAAGACAGTGACCCCCAAACACACTGCCTATGCAGCCAAAGCATTCATCAATGGAAAAAAGTGGAAACCTTTGGACTGGCTAAGTCAGTTACTTGCCAAAGAGGAAACTAAAGCCCCCCCCCCCCCCCCCCCCAAAACAAAGATCAACTGAAAGCAGCTGCAGAAAAGGCCTTGAAAGCATTACTAAAGAAGATACCAAATATTTGGTGTCAGTGGATCACAGACTTGATTCAGTTATTTCATTTAAGGGCTCTGCAACCAAATATTACACTTTATTGTTTTGATTTACTTTTAAGTTAATCAGTTAACTTAATTTTGCACAACTGAAAATGGGGTACTCAACTCAAAACAGTCAAGTCTGAGTCAATAACAGGTGTCTTTCTTTTTCAGGATCTTCCAAACTGCTGTACTTGGTATGACCAGTTTCTGTGCTATCCTTCTAAATGAATTCTTCTGTTCGCTCAGCTTACAGAATAGCTGTTTTTATCCATAGTTAGTTCTCTGGTCTTCAGTCTCCATAGATGAAAACAAAGGCTGAAACTAAAACTAGAGACTCCTAGCTCCTTTATGCGTGAACAACAAAGGCAAAAGGAAACACTTGAGCTACAGTTAACACCTGTCAGCATTCGTAAGCTTAATTCTGCACAACTGAAAATGGGGGTAATCAACCCAAAACAGCTGTTTCTCTAAAATGGTAAAACATATACGCATGTAAATACCATGAAAAAGAATATGATTGTCTGCACTTTTGTGTCATATTCATCTTTTGATAATGATCTCATATCTAAATGCCTCAGGTGTATAGCAAAAATAACAAATTTCACTCTACCATTGCCATACCTTTGGAGGCCTGAATAACCTCATTAGGCTTACCCACAGAAACCAAGGGGCAGAACAGGAGTTTAACAGAAAACACTACCACGGAGGAACTGAATGCTGCCATAACTAAACTTAAGGGAAACAAAGCACCGAGCACTGACAGGTACAGCTTTTTGTGATATAAATCATTCAGGGAGCCTCTTACCCCCATGCTATTTCATTTAACAGGCTGTTGGAGAAAGGTGAGGTATCACCCTCATTGAAAGAGGCTGTCATTTCAATCATGCCAAAAAAGGAGAATGAGAGTTTGGAGATTGCAAATTATATTATCTACAAGTACGTCATTATTTGGAACAGATCATTCGAAGAGGAAGAGGATTCAGAGCTTATGGAATCTGAGGTACTGGAAGTGTTTTCAGCAGCCTATGAAACTGAATCAGGCAATAAGATCATCTCCCAGAAAAATTAAAAGGAGAAAACAGTAAGATTACAGTAAGGACAAACGGGAGAAAGATACTGGATTCTCCATACTGGGAGAGGATCCATGAAAGCACGGTGGTCATTCTAAAGGTAGAAATGACATTGACATTTGTAGAGTTATACTTCAGAAGGGTAATCTTTGATCCTACAAAGAAAGAAGATGAGCACCTTCTCAACATAATGCTGGTGGCAAGCAAAACGGCCATGACTATAAAATGGTAGAAACCAAACGCTCATACATAGTATGTTGGATAACTGGGTTGGTGTAATGCATGAGATATTTGTAATGGAGAGATGAACATTTTCTTAGAGACATTGGTATTTGAACATTGTCCACTTGCCAATGCGAAAAAACTTCTTTACTGCAAGACAGTGCCTCATACTCCCTTTTTCAAATCGCAAGGATGGGATAACAATATCCAAATTATTTACCAGCCTGACTATTTATACTTTAGCAATAAGATCAGAGTACCAAGGGGCCTTTCATGTTTTGTAATGTGTTAAATTAGTTTCAATATTATTTTTAAACATTTAAAATCGCAGTTACTACAATGCATTGGTAACAGGTCCAACAAAATGGGATACATGGACACATTAAATCTAAAATGGCACATTTTCGTAGAACGACCCTTTGTCTTTTCTTCAATGCTCATATCATACATTTCAAATAACATCAGCAAAAAAACATAAACATGCCTGGCTGTTCCAAGCTCTTGGAGGTGCAGAGAGGAGCAGTTTCATTCAAGACTGGTCATGGTCTCTGTTCCATAGAGATCCTATTCACCAGCAGCCCTACAACAGACATCAGCCCAGTCACGCTACCGGCAAACCTCTCCCAACACAGAACTGCACATGATGCTATTGCCACAGAGGAGCTTTTACCAGTAGTCACAGCTCAGCAGTAATTATACCTGTACCAAACTCACACAACGGCAGGGCTATAGTAACGGATGAGCTCTCACCTGTACTCATAATACAGTATATAGGCGGAGTTTGACCTCTGCCTCAATACAGTCTTCTGGTCCAGCTGCTGCACCCTCTCGTCGTCAAATGAGAGCCATTGTGTGTTGGACTCACAGCTCTCACAGATGTAATGGCCTGCAGAATTATAGATAGATGTTCAGTCTCTGCTCAGTGTGACCGTAATAGTGGGTTAATCATACACTGAAAATGTCTGTGGATCAGACTGTGCATACAGGGCCTGGGAACATGTGAGTTGTTGGGCCTCCATTTGATCTTACCATGTCTCATATTCGAGCCAATGTGGGACAGCACACTGGTGATTCTATACTTGTTCTAGGAGACAGAAGGTAGAGACCTACAGTCAGAAGGGGTACACACCCAAACCCTAACCCCCCATCCTGCCCTATCCCAGACCACCATTATTTTCCATCAGCGCTAACAACAGCAACCTGCCATTATGGCTGATTTAGGCTTTGGAAACAATGTTTTCAGGTTCTTTAAACAATCAGTGACGTACAACACTGACTAAAGGTGCTGAAATACACTAAAAACCAACAGACACTGCAGCACTCCAGGACGGCAGTTTGAGATCCCTGCCAGTAAGTGATTATTAGATAAATTAAGGGGGCAGCCCCAGGGAGGAGCAGACTTTGGCTACTGCCGTTCTACTCTTTCACTCTTTCTTCTCCTTCTCTCTTTCTCTCTCTCTCTCTCCCTCCTTCTCTCCTCACCACAGAGTAGCTTTTCTGCTCTATTCTGGTGGGTGTACATCCCTCCACAGGGTTCTTCTTTTCAGCTTCAGGGGAACCAAACAAAACCAAAAACACCATCAGACCTCATCTGTACGACCAAAGATTCTACACGCTTACCCCTCAGCTTGGGATTGCAGGTTTCTGTGGTCTCCTCTTAACCAGCAGCCAATACAGGCCATGGAACCAAGGTGTATGGACCTCTTACCAAAACAACTAACTAATTAAGACTTAAGTGTGGAAACACACCAAAAACCCACAGACACTGGGGCACTTTAGTAGTACACTCTGACACTCTGGGCCTAAATTGTTTTCCAAATCACAGGAAGTGAAATTGGTTGGAATGAGTCTCAAGCATAAAATACCTGCAAAGGGAACAGCATCCCCTGGTGAAGAGGAGGTTTCAAAGAAATCCCCATGGGTGAGGTGGGGCTTGGCCGTCCCTGGCAAGCGAACGTTGGCCGTGCTGTGGGCCTGCAGGCTGAGCTGTGGGGAGATGTGCAGACGATCGTGCAGCTTCACCAGGTTCCCTCTGGAGTTAAAGCTGAACCGTTTCAGCTGCACGACCAGCACTCTGCACAGACGCACAGAGGAATCCTTTATTTAAACCAGGTAAGTGGTCATTTGACCGGCCCAGATGTGCTGAAAGACAGAAGCACTGAAAGAGAGGGGAGGAGGCTGCACTTACCGAGGCAGTGACTGTAACGTTGGCTCCACAGTGGCCAACTGCCCAGAGCACCACTGGCACCGACACTCTACCTCATAGCCCTGTGACAGCAAAGCACAGTAACACAGTCAACACAGACCTGACAGACCACAAAGCACAGTAACACAGTCAACACAGAGCTCACAGACCACAAAACACAGTAACATACTTAACACAGATCTCACAGACCATAGAGCACACTAACACACTCAACACAGAGATCACAGACCACAAAGCACAGTAACATACTCAACACAGAGATCACAGACCACAAAACACAGTAACACACTCCACACAGAGATCACGGACCACAAAACACAGCAACACACTCAGCACTGACCTCGCACACCACAAAGCATAGCAACACATTCAACACTCGGCTTGCACCATTTCAAAGTCTCCCTGGTGGATACTTACCTTGAAGTAGAGGGCCAAACTGTCTTGTACGGAGCCCCCAGGGACTAAGTCCACGGACAAGCAGTTGTAGGACTCCGTTCTACGCACCTTCTCCCCGCAGCTTTGGAGAGGGAACCACAGAGACACAGAAATGAACACTCACAGGCAGGGCTGGGGATGGAGTCAGTTCCCATTAAGGAAATTCAACTGTTCAGTTTAACCGAGCACATGGGAGAGACTGCACATGGCGGCTCACCTGAGGCACGTTCTGGTGGTCAGGAGGTCAAATTCAAAATTTCCCTCAATGGAACAGGTGTAGGGGTGCAGCCCCTCCCTTGTCCTCAGGGAAACGCCCTCCTCTTTAAGCTGGGACAGGAGAACACTGAGGAACTCATGAGCATCCTGCAGTGAGACAGAGAAAACCCATGAGAGAAGGAGAGGGTGTTAGGCTTCAACAGTGACCTGGTCCTAGCCATTGGAGTCACTAGCCTTTTGTGTTTATGAGCAATCTTTCCTAAGCTACATCATACACCATATCTCCTCAATCTTGATTTGCTACTTAAAGCACAACTCTCTCAATCTCCCTTTAACATAAAAATTTGAGTCAATCGATCTGTCGAAGAAGGCAGCTACTTTATTGACATGCATGTAGAAAACATCTTATTCATGCCGATGTTTATAAAGGTTACGGAAAATTGGTGCCTGTATTTTTAAAAAGAATCTTGCCTATGGGAATAAATATCGGAAGAACACTGGGGTGCGTGTTTGTGCGTCTGTGTGTGTGTGTGTGTGTAGGTGCGTGTCTCTCACCTGCTGCTCGGTCCCACAGAAGTCGCTGAAGTTCGTCGCGATGGTCTGTTTTAAGGTTTTCAGCAGGCTGATTTTTTGCCTGCTGTGACTGGCCCTTGCTGAGTGCAGATCTGCAAGGCACCTGCAGGGGGCGAGAGAGGCAGCAAGCAGTCAGATAGTTGCCACTTGAGTTTTGTGGAATTAAGGCTGGAAGGAAACCCAGCCAGCATACACACTGCAGTCTGAGGACCAAGGCTGGGAACCCATACATTTGATACTGCAATTGTAGCAATATAATTCTTTAATGAAAAAAGAACTTATAATAGGGACACAAAAACTGTTTTCAGCTGTCATTCACAAACGTTTTTCAATAAACATAGTTAAAATGTATTTTCATGTGATTTCTTGGGCTGAGTACATTTTTAAAAGCAGATAAACAGACTTCCCATAAAATCCACACTACCTTTTCCACCATTAATCCATAGCCAATACAAAAACACTGACATAAAAGTGCTGTCCATAACAGCACTAATATCTGCAGATCAGTAATGATAGATATCTACATACTTCAGTAAAGCTGTCAAATTTGACCTCCAGCAGCCTTCCTCTCCCCTGATGTCCTGGGAGAAAATTTGGAGACTGAAGAGACTCTGGAGGGTTGCGTTCATGTAACAGGTGTTCCCGATGTTTGGGAACCTGTGGCAGAGACATGAACACATCCCTACTCTGTTACTGTGTGGAAGTCAGATAATAATAGGTCATTCAAAGACAATGAATGGCTTGTTTCTATTTCTGCAATACATGAACTGACAAGAGTTTTCCAAACAAAGACTGGGTCTCAGAGACAGGGGTTGGGAAGATGAAGAAATTATACAATAAAATGATATAGGATGGAAGAGTATGAAAATCAAGCAGTCCAGATAGCACACCAATTCTAATGTGCATACCTTACTCCATCTGTATTTACCTACTCCCAGAACAATATAATAAATATAACAGAGTTCTGATCAATAATAATTTCTGGAGAACATTTAAGATTAAATTTAAGCACACTAGAGAAAGGGAGTGCAAAAGATGCCTGATTTGTTTTTCTTTGGTGCCTGTCAATAGGATGCAGCGCATTCATTCCGTTGTGCAGCTTGAATAAACTGATTGTGATTCTTACCCAAGAACAGTGTGATCAATCGTATTCCTCTGGGTCTCCTTCTGGATGCTGTGTTCCTCCTGGAACTTCCTACAGCTTTGGAATTCCAGCCTATGGAACAGAAATGAGTATAGAATAAACACAATAAATCAATTTTGCTTTTGTAAATTGAGTGCCCGGGCAGCAAACATAAGTGGCAAAATGAAATTAAACGAAGTGAAGTGAAAAACACTACCTTTGTTGTTTTGTGCAGTCAATGGACAGAGCAGGATTTTCTACGCAGACAATCGGAAGAGCTGGCTGCTCTGCATGGCTGATGTTCTGAACCGATTCCTGCTCTTCACGGCCGATGTTACGGGTCGATGTCTGTTCTGCACGGTCAAGGTTCTGGACCGATGCCTGCTCTGCACGGTCGATGGTACGGGTCGATGTCTGCTCTGCAAGGTTGATGTTATGGGTCGATGTCTGCTCTGCACAGTGGAGAGTCAGGACTGGCTCTTCTGAGCAGTGGACTATCTTTGTCCCCTTCTTCCCTTTCTTTAAAGAATGTTTCTTCTTTTCTTTCTTCTTTTGTTCTTCTTCCTGCTCAGTATGACCAACAAACACGGATGGCAAATCTGTGCAATCAATTTTAAGAGCTGCTGCACACTCAATGTCAACAGCAGGTTGTTCTGCACAGTCGATGTGCTGGGCCAATGTTCGCCCGACGCAGTCGAGGGTCAGGATTGATTGTTCTGAGCAGTGGACTGTCAGGGACACTGACTTTTCCTTTGTCCCCTTCTTTCCTTTCTTTAATGACCATTTCTTCTTCTTTTTCTTCTTTAGGTCTTTCTGCTCATTATGATCATCAGTCAGGGATGATGACTCAACGCAGTCGATGGTGGGCTGCACAATGCAGTCGATGGCGGGCGTTGGCAGCTCAACGCAGTCGATAGCGAGCTGCTCAACGCAGTCGATGGCGGGCGTTGGCTGCTCAACGCAGTCGATGGTGGGCTGCACAACGCAGTCCATGGTGGGCGTTGGCAGCTCAACGCAGTCCATGGCGTGCTGCACAACGCAGTCGATGGTGGGCGTTGGCTGCACAACCCAGTCGATGGCGGGCGTTGGCTGCTCAACGCAGTCGATGGTGGGCGTTGGCAGCTCAACGCAGTCGATGGCAGGCGTTGGCTGCTCAACGCAGTCCATGGTGGGCGTTGGCAGCTCAGCGCAGTCGATGGCGGGCGTTGGCTGCTCAACGCAGTCGATGGCGGGCTGCACAATGCAGTCGATGGTGGGCGTTGGCAGCTCAATGCAGTCGATGGCGGGCTGCACAACACAGTCGATGGTGGGCTGCACAACGCAGTCGATGGCGGGCGTTGGCTGCACAACGCAGTCGATGGCGGGCGTTGGCTGCACGACGCAGTCGATGGTGGGCTGCACAACGCAGTCGATGGCGGGCATTGGCTGCTCAACGCAGTCCATGGTGGGCGTTGGCAGCTCAGCGCAGTCGATGGCGGGCGTTGGCTGTTCAACGCAGTCGATGGCAGGCGTTGGCAGCTCAGCGCAGTCGATGGTGGGAGTTGGCAGCTCAACGCAGTCGATGGTGGGCTGCACAACGCAGTCGATGGCGGGCGTTGGCTGCTCAACGCAGTCGATGGCGGGCGTTGGCAGCTCAACGCAGTCGATGGCAGGCTGCTCAACGCAGTCGATGGCGGGCGTTGGCTGCACAATGCAGTCGATGGTGGGCTGCACAACACAGTCGATGGTGGGCTGCACAACGCAGTCGATGGCGGGCTTTGGCTGCTCAACGCAGTCGATGGCGGGCGTTGGCTGCTGAACGCAGTCGATGGCGGGCATTGGCAGCTCAACGCAGTCGATAGCGGGCTGCTCAACGCAGTCGATGGCGGGCTGCACAACGGAGTCGATGGCGGGCTGCACAACACAGTCGATGGTGGGCGTTGGCAGCTCAATGCAGTCGATGGCGGGCTGCACAACACAGTCGATGGTGGGCTGCACAACACAGTCGATGGCGGGCTGCACAACGCAGTCGATGGCGGGCTGCACAACACAGTCGATGGTGGGCGTTGGCTGTTCAACGCAGTCGATGGCGGGCGTTGGCAGCTCAGCGCAGTCCATGGTGGGAGTTGGCAGCTCAACGCAGTCGATGGTGGGCTGCACAACGCAGTCGATGGCGGGCGTTGGCTGCTCAACGCAGTCGATGGCGGGCGTTGGCAGCTCAACGCAGTCGATGGCGGGCGTTGGCTGCACAACGCAGTCGATGGCGGGCTGGCTGCACAACGCAGTCGATGGCGGGCGTTGGCTGCACAACGCAGTCGATGGCGGGCGTTGGCTGCTCAACGCAGTCGATGGCGGGCATTGGCAGCTCAACGCAGTCGATGGCGGGCGTTGGCTGCTCAACGCAGTCGATGGGGGGGCTGCACAACGCAGTCGATGGCGGGTGTTGGCTGCTCAACGCAGTCGATGGCGGGCGTTGGCTGCTCAACGCAGTCGATGGCAGGCGTTGGCTGCTCAACGCAGTCGATGGTGGGCGTTGGCAGCTCAACGCAGTCGATGGCGTTGGCTGCACAACGCAGTCGATGGCGGGCTGCACAACGCAGTCCATGGTGGGCGTTGGCAGCTCAACGCAGTCGATGGTGGGCGTTGGCAGCTCAACGCAGTCGATGGCAGGCGTTGGCTGCTCAACGCAGTCGATGGTGGGCTGCACAACGCAGTCGATGGCGGGCGTTGGCAGCTCAACGCAGTCGATGGCGGGCATTGGCTGCTCAACGCAGTCGATGGCGGGCATTGGCAGCTCAACGCAGTCGATGGCGGGCGTTGGCTGCTCAACGCAGTCGATGGCGGGCGTTGGCAGCTCAACGCAGTCGATTTCGGGCTGCTCAACGCAGTCGATGGCGGGCGTTGGCAGCTCAACGCAGTCGATGGCGGGCGTTGGCTGCTCAACGCAGTCGATGGTGGGCATTGGCTGCTCAACGCAGTCGATGGCGGGCATTGGCAGCTCAACGCAGTCGATGGCGGGCGTTGGCAGCTCAACGCAGTCGATGGTGGGCGTTGGCTGCTCAACGCAGTCGATGGCGGGCGTTGGCAGCTCAACGCAGTCGATGGTGGGCTGCACAACGCAGTCGATGGTGGGCGTTGGCTGCTCAACGCAGTCGATGGTGGGCTGCACAACGCAGTCCATGGTGGGCGTTGGCTGCACAACGCAGACAATGACGGGTGTTGGCTGCTCAACGCAGTCGATGGTGGGCGTTGGCTGCTCAACGCAGTCGATGGTGGGCGTTGGCTGCTCAACGCAGTCGATGGCGAGCTGCACAACACAGTCAATGGTGGGCATTGGCAGCTCAACGCAGTCGATGGCGGGCGTTGGCTGCACAACGCAGTCCATGGTGGGCGTTGGCTGCTCAACGCAGTCGATGGTGGGCGTTGGCTGCACAACGCAGTCGATGGTCAGAGCTGGCTCTACGCAGTTGAGGGTAACATCAGACCCCTCCACGGAGTCGGTGGTAAGAGATGTTTCCTTTATGCCGTTGATGTTAAAAGCCGGCACCTCTGCGTAGTCGATGGTCAGAGCTGGCTCTACGCAGTTGACGGTAACATCAGACCCCTCCACGGAGTCGGTGGTAAGAGATGTTTTCTTTACGCCGTTGATGTTAAAAGCCGGCACCTCTGCGTAGTCGATGTTAACAGCTCGCTCCTCTGCGCACGCGATGATAGGAGTGGGTACCTTTACGCAGTCAATGGTAGGAGTTGGCTTTTTCACACAGTCAATGGTAAGATCTTGCTCAGTGCATTTGATGTTAGGAGTTAGCTCCTCTGCGCGGGCGGTGATGGTAAAAAGTGCCACTTTCGTGCATCCGATGTTAAGAGCTGGCTCAGCACAGCTGATGGTATCTGCTGGCTCGTCTGTGCGGTTGATAGAAAGCGATGTCTCCCCTGCACAGGTGAGAGTTTGAGCTGGCTCTTTCACGCAGGCGATAGTAGCAACTGTTTCCTCAGCGCAGGCAATAGTAAGAGCTGTCTCGTTAGCACAGTCAATAGCAATAGATGTTTCTTCCGTGCAGACGATAGTAACAGCCGGCCCCTCCCCACAGCCGATGGTAACCGCTGTCTTCTCGGGGCAGTTGTTATTTAGGGCCAGCTGGTCTGCAGATGCTGACTGTGCCTTCTTTCCTTTCTTCCCTTTTTTACATTTCTTCTTAGTCTTCTTCTTCTCATCATCCTTTACCTGGGCCAACGTGTTTTAAAAATTATTAATCATATAAATACCTGTTTTCCTGACACAGAGATAGTGTTTTACACACCACAATATGGTACATCGTTCTTGTCATTTGAATGAAGAATATTGTTTTACTGCCAGTTTAAACCTCAGTCTAACAATTATGTAAGATCATATTTTATAATGAATTTTACACCCTGATTATAGGTTATTGACTTCTGTTTATGTGAAACTATATCCTAAATAATTCTACAATAAAACATACCCAACAAAATACTCTAAATTGAAAAATGCTATTCAGAGAAAATATGTTTGCATTTGATTATTTTTAAAATAGCTACTCCATTATATATTATATTAATCCCAGGTCTGTTTTGTGCAAGAGAACGACTTATGAGATGAAACCAATATATACGAATTTACAAAAAGGCGATACCATGGACAATTAAATATAAAAATTAAGTACTTACCGGACAACAACATAAAAATGAATACTTGAAGCTCATTTTGGTAGTTTGCAGTGTTTCGTCTTGTTCAGTGAGCTGAAGTAGTAATGATCAATGATGAATTGGTTGTAAATTTTCAGTGTACATGTACGTCTGTGACATCATTGTGAAGATAAAAGAGCGAATTTACAATGATTCTTATTTCACTGTGACGTCGGTTATTTTTGCATTGTGTTGCCTAGAAATGTTCGATACCTTAGTTACTAGTGTGTAAACAGACAAGTTTCGTTAATAAACTTAGTTACCGAATTTCTACTAGCTTGTACGTTTCTATCCCTAGATGTTATGATCAGCATTACTGTAACCAAATAAAATTGTTGTGTTCAAACTCAAATTTACATTTGAAGGACACTGTTTTTGACATCTCGACAGCATTAAATCAATGACCTCTTAGAACGCAACGTGTTATTATTGTTTCAAAACATCAGGATTCCGGAATTAGTTTTTAACACGGTCGCTAAGTAACAATATCTCTATATATAACAACCAAATTCGGCGTGTATAGATCAATAAATCCCCTTCAGTCTATCCAATTGTATATGTTTATGTCCGGTTTTATGTGTTTTGTTAATACCTCTTTCTGACTCGGAGGCTGGATGCAGTAAATTCAGTGCAGTACAGGGTCAGAGGCTGACAATTACCCACTGCCGTCAATGACATGCGGCACAGTGACCCACAGAAGTAGATCCACCTTGGATTTTCATAGACCTGTAGGGATGCCCAGACCAGTGAGCAGGCCAATCCCTCCCGAACCATGAAGGCGCGCATTTAACGATATTAAATACGTCGCGAGAGTGTAGGCTACTTTAAAAGGGAAGATTTGACGCAGAGTGAATCAAATACAGGCTACGTTTAACCTATGGTGCTTCCAATCAGTTGATTTGCGAAAGAAGGGCTGACAACGTTGGAGTTAGAGCTTGACCAAGCAATGTACCATATGTGTTTTGTGACATTTCAATACAATGCAGCAGGTGCCTGACGCTTGTATATAAATTAAATTATGTGCAATTGTCCTGAGTCGTGTTGCAGAAATGCATGGTTTCAGGCTGACAACTAAAAAGAAAATCAATGGCAGGAAGTTTTGCATTATTGGCTTAGCTTTAATTCCTTCTCAGTGACAAGTTTTTAATTACTGGATTAGCCCCAAACTGGTGGTGTCGTTTGACCCACTGTTACAAATGGAGTTGTCCATTGAATCACATAAAGGTACTGTAGACAAATTGAGAAGTAATGTATTAGAGGTAGGGTGGTTTACTGGAGGTGGTGGTTTACTATGGATGTTTTAATATCTTGAGTGGGTTCGAAGAGAAATTGGCTATTTGCAAAAACACATTTTATTGAGTGGGTTCGAAGAGAAATTGGCTATTTGCAAAAACACATTTTAGAATATGGCACTATCTATCCATCCATCCATTCAGTATCTATACCTGCTTATTCTGAGCAGGGCCGGGGGTGCTGGAGCCTATCCCAGTATGCATTGGGTGAGAGGCAGGAATACACCCTGGACAGGTCGCCAATCTGTTGTGGGGCACACACCATTCACTCAGACACTCATACTGCAATTTAGAGTGTCCAATCAGCCTACCTGCATGTCTTTGGACTGGGGGGGGGGGGAATCCACATATATATATATATATATATATATTAGTCAAACGTATAATATCACTTCTTTAGGGCATTATTTGCATATTTTTATTTGTAAGGATTTCTTGCCAAAACTATTTTCATGAAAGTCCAAAAATAAAGGGTCATGGAATAGAATCAATTTTGGCTTACTGTTAAATAAATAAAATAGATACATATATATGCAAATGCAATAAAATACACAGACTTACTGCAGATCACATTATTCTTATTTTGAGGATGAAGATTTCTTCCAGTATTTGCCACAGTTGCTAAACACCAGTATGTTTTCACATGTATAACCTTTTTTTCGTAAATGCACCACCAAAACATTATCATACACTAATGTATATGCTTGCATGTCAAATACTTAGAAGGCCACAGAACGTGAGGCAACTTTGAGCTCCAGATGGCTCTAGGCTGCCACCACCTGACTTTCATACAGTATAACATAGGCAATCTGATGATGAATTCCTTGAGATGCCTCGGGCAAACATGAGGCCATCAAGCATTTGTATTTAAGTTCTAGCAAATTTACATTCCATAAATACAAAATCTGGGTCCTGGGGACATACTGCCCCACCACAGACTACTGGGGATGCACTGCCCATTCAGTAAAATATAATGAAGCCCCCCCCCCCCCCCCCCCCCCCCCCCCCCATCTCTTTATGTTCATATTTACAAAGAGGAACTTGTACATTTTCATAAAAGCAATTCATACCGTTTATTAAGATGTCAATTACACCTTATCATTCTGGGGAATTTTAGAAAAAGCCTATTCCTCAAAAAAAAAAGAAAAAAAGTGTGCTTTTATTCACCCCAAAATACAACATACATATTCCCAATGAAGACAATAGTCCTCCAATATCCTTATTTAACAAATCTTTACTCTACTTGAAACAAAAACAACAGACTGTTCTACAGATATCACTGATTCTGAAAATATGCAGACATTCAGTTTACAAAATATAACAAATGATTTATCGTCGGCGAGAGTCCCAAAAACTGAGCGGTTTTTACAGGAATGCCGTTTCAAAGATGTGCGCCGGGAAGTGAAAGGCTTCTTGAGTGACGGGCGGGCGGCGCTGCGCTTATGTCTTCACAGCTGTGTCTCTCGACTTGTAGATCACTCCCCTGCTCTTCAGCTCCCTCACGACGCCTACGGAGAACAGAAGAGCAAACACACCTGGCGGCTTTAGAGACGGCTCGCGGCGTGCGGCATTGCTTTAGAGACGGCTCGCGCAGCGCGGCCTTATCCGGCACGGCCGAGGGATAGCGCTCTTTTTTTAGGTGGCCGTTCAAAAGAATTCCGGGCGACGCGCCCTGCCTTCACGCTCCCGCATAAAAATCACAACCGCCTTTATGCCTCGGAATGAGGAATGCCATTAAGTGGAAAGAGGTGGAAAGAGAAAAAAAGAGACAAAAAAAACCCTGCTGGGCTCTTGTGCAGGAAATGCTGCCCGTTGCGTTTAGGAAAAGAAAACAAATGTAAACCTGCGACATTTGTTTTTCGTTTCTTAAATCTGCATCAAACTTTTCACCATTTAACTACAGCATTAGCGAGAACATCCACATGAACCCACAAAACATAATCCCTCTACACACAAACACATTTGAAAGGTTTACATTTTTGCAAGAATACTGAACTACAGACAATCTTTGTAAGGAGTAGGGAAAGCGCTGTGGTTTTCTCAGTAAAAGTGTAACGCAGCAACCAAACCTGAACAGCAAGGTTGCTGTGCAAAGACGACTGCATTTCACAGGGACATACCTGGAGGTAGCCGTCCTGTCACTGTTACAGCATAGACTCCAGGCTTAAAGTTGCCTGAAAAACAAATATGCAATTGAATAAAAGTCCCAGAGGAAATTTCTGATATAAAAATGTTGCCCCTATCTACACTTTTTTTTCTATTATTAATTTCCTATTATTCTTTTTAAGGAAATTCAAGGAAAGGTGCCACAACACACCTTTTATAGCAAGACGACTCAAAACAATATATGACTTGAGGAATTTCTCATTCATAAACATGCCTACCACATAGCTTGATAGTATTATTGATATCCTTCTCTGACCTGCCCACCTAGTTTACATGCTTTGGTCCCCTTATATATGAGACAGCAAGCCTCTGCCATATATGTAACATAAAACTGCAAATACTTTATATTCATTAAATTGCTGCACACCAAGAAAGGCAGAGCCTACAACTGAAAAGCGACTTTGAATAGAGGTCCCATTCAAACATCATTGCTGTGCATTGACACAAATATATCTTACTGATTCTTTGCCATTTGGCCACCCAGCTGTCCTCCGGGCTCATCATTGCTATGACCCTGGGAGGGGAAAAAGAGGTCAAGGTTCAGAGCACTTCTATGGCCATATTTGTTTACTTGCATATGCATGTTTTAAAAAAATATATAATCATTATTTATATCATCATTTTTTACAAAAATGAAACCATACCCGTCAAAAGAAGAACTCGTGCACTCATACACCATCTCCCTATTTCCTTTCATCTGGAGGTAGGATTCACAGTTGTCGCAGCCATCATATTCAAACTGATCAATGGTCTACAAGGGAGAAGGAAAATTCATTAGTCCTTATAGAGGAGCTGTGTTCCACTGTCTAATTCCTGTAACGCTGTTTCTCAGATATAGCCTACTTCGACTGTATGGTGTTTGATTTACAGCTAAGCAGTTCGCGGTCTTGTTATCAAACATTGCCATTGTGCGCATTTCGACGGACACAATTTTGGAATTCGCTACAATTACAATGTAACCCTTTAAAGAAGTAAAGCACCAATACACAAGTGAAACGTATTTATAATTTATATTTATATAAACTATGACTATGTACAATCTTACCCGAAACTAGCAAAACCTAACACATGGTAACGCGTGTTCCCCTACCAGTTTACATCATCAAACATACAACTTTTAGATGAGCTTTTTATGTAGGCTACATGTACAGTAAGATAGCAACCAACCCGTTTAATACAATTCGAGAAAAACAAATATTTTCTATTCAAATTTTATTATGGTATCTGAAGGGATAACAGCTACCCAACGCACAACTGCCCAGGCATTAGACTAGCTAACGTGTTTGGACCACACTTTGGATCCCAAATTAAATCATTATAATATAATAACAATAATTAAAAAAAAATAGCTAGCTTTATTTTAGAACCCGTGTACAGTAACATAACGTTAGTGATGTTTTTACCTGATCATTCAGTCAGCTGACAAGTTAACTAGCAGCCCTGCAACGTAGCTACTAGCAAAATAGCTAGCTAACAAGCTAACTAATTAGCTGATTTCTCCACCAGCAGTTATATCGACGCCATTACCTTAACGAGGGAGCACAAGAGACAAGCTCGTAAATGCCGAAGGTCCTTGGGTACCGTTTCCAGGGCCATTCTGGAGCGAAAATTAGTTAAGGTAACTGATTAAAAAATATTCTCAACTAGCTAGCTACTCCCCCTCTGTTTTGCCGTATGTAGCAGTAAATTGCAGTTCCGGCGGCATGAAAATACGTCATACATTTGCGTAGAAGCACTTCCCTGGCTGTGACGACACACTCACGAATCCAGCTTCATTGCCGATGTGACGCACTGTACCTAGTTATTTTTCTGCAGTCTATGGGTAATACCCGTATAATAATAATAATAATAATAATAATAAATAATAATAATAATAATATAATAATCATCATCATCATCATCATCATCATCATCATCATCATCATCATCATCATCATCATCATCACAAACCCAATACAGGATTACCATCAGTGCGCATGAATAGCTGACAAATAAAATAAATATATTATACATTTTTATTTTGCTGGATCAGAGAACTGTATTTTGTGAATCAGGTACAGACCGTCTAAAGATTTTAGATTTTAGTTTATTGTCATTCCTTCTCCTTACAGGTTATGCAAAGAGTAGAACAAAATATAGTGCCCCCGGGGCCATAGTGCAATACTTAAAAACAGAAACAATTAAACAAGCAATAAAAACAACGCAATAAAAACAGAACGTACAATAATAAAAGCAGTAACTTAAAAACTTCACTTAAGATGAAGTGTAAAAACAGCAGAGTGTCTGACTGTTAAAGTGCTGAAGTGCTTATGTAAGTCTAAAAAAAACCTTCAGGTAGGACAGTTCAGGAGACCAACAGCTGGTGGAAAAAAGCTGTTTTTAAACCTGGTGGTTCTGGTCTTGATACTCCCCAGCTCTCTTTAGCCGTCTTAGGAAGTACAGGCGTTGTTGTGCCTTCTTCACTAAGGAGGAGGTGTGCTGGCTCCAAGAGAAATTGTCTGTGATGTGCACCCCCAAGAACTTAAAACTGTGTGCTGTCTCCACAGATGTGCCATCGACCTGTAGGGGAGAGTGAGTCGCTCCGGCCCTCCTGAAATCGACAATCGTCTCCCTTGTCTTGTCGACATTTAGAGAGAGGTTGTTGTCTCCGCACCAGATCTCAAACTGTCTCACCTCATCCCTGTAGGCAGATTCGTCATTGTTGGTGATGAGTCCCACGACTGTGGTGTCATCAGCATACTTGATGGTGTTATTGCTCTGGTGTATAGCGATACAGTCGTGGGTTAACAGTGTGTACAACATGTACACACAGTGTGTACAACAGTGTGTTAACATGAATCCATCCATCCATCCATTTTCTATACCCGCTTATCCTGGTAAGGGTGACAATGGGTGCTGGAGCCTATCCTAACATGCTCTGGGTGAGAGGCAGGAATACACCCTGGATAGGCCACCAATCTATCACTCACACACTCATACCTATGGGCAATTTAGAGTCTCCAATTAGCCTACCAGCTTTGGACTGTGGGAGGAAACCGTAGTATCTGGAGGAAACCTACGCAGACAAGGGGAGAACATGCAAACTCCACACAGAAAGGCCCAGGCTGGGATTCAAACCCAGGACCTTCTTGCCACCCACTGCACCACTGTGCCATCCTCACAAATCCAGAATTACATTATTTTATCTTGTACAAAAATGACAGACTCTTGAGCTGGGGACTCTAAAACAACAGTGTATCGACAGTGTTAATGATTTAAACACAAAATATGACAGACAATTGTCTCACTAGTACACTGTTATCCTGCTTTATTTCGACTCCCTACATTTAGCTAGTATTGATTCTTAAGTGCAGTTATTAAGGATACGGTTATATAGGCTTTAAATAAACAGGTCAGTCCACAAACCTCTAGAGGCAATCTTCAATTACATAAATTAAGTGCATTCACTTGTTCTACTAGTACATGACGTCAGATAAGCCACTATTTTTGCACACCATACAGATGAATGTATAAGATTAGTTATACTTCACAGCTGTAATATTTGCTGCCAGTGTTTCTTTTATTTGAGATCACGTCTGAAATGCTGGTGCACTTACTCTATGTGCAGTTCTAGCTCGAGAACTTTGGGCTCCTTCGGAATTCAAATGGGAACGTGCACCAACGGTTCGGGAACACTTTTCAACGGTTCTGACGAGTAATTTGAGAATATCATGAGAAGGGTCACATTTCAAGGCATTACAGGTACTTAAAAATGTAGATATTTCACAAAATCCTCTTAAAATGTGTAAATATATATTAGCCGACTTGTTGATTGTGCTGCTTACTGTACGATTGAGCGATTGCTGATTGATTTAGCTTGATCGCTCGCTTAACCGTAACTATACGTTAGCTATCGAAGCTAAGCTAGCTAGCAATCTAAAAAGTAAGAACATGTAAATATTGAATGTTGATCGTTATCATAAGAGGCAAAACATGGTTAAATTTGTGAATTATTATTTTATTTTTGTTTCTTTGCCTTCATCTAGCTGTGGATCATCTGGAAATGGAAGAGGCATTTTCACCCTACCGATTAACCCCAACAACTTCCCCGCGAAACTTTGGTGTTTAGTGAACAACCCGAAGAATCGCTCGATCCATTGGGATCACACTGGCCAGGGCATCATAATAAATCAGCAGTTGTTTGAAACAGAGCTGTTATCCCCAGTGAAGCCCATTGGGGAACCGATTTTTAAAACCACAAATTTTACTAGTTTTATTCGTCAGCTAAACCTTTACGGATTCAGGAAGGTAGAGCTGAGTCCCGGTAGCGCGGACAAATTAGGAGACGGCGATCTTATTATAACCGAGGGGGTACAGCAACAACAACACCGCTTCCAAAACCCCAATTTCAAACGAGACCACCCTGAATTGCTTGTAAATTTAAAACGATTAACCACCAGCAACAAGGCAAAACTTGAAGCCGGATTAGAAGTTAACTGCAGACCCCCGAGTCGCATTCAGCGACTTTTATCCAATGCACATGAAGAGGACAAGAGCAAAATAGCAAAACATGGTAAGAGATGAATGTTAAGACACAGAAGGGTAGAAAGTAATTAGGTAGTAACCAAATTTGTGCGTTTGGTTTGCACAAAATTCGTGATTTTTACAGATCTGTTTACTTTGCACAATTGATAAATGTTGATATCTTTTGTACAGGTTCAGTGTTTGTCGGACAGGTCCGTCGAGGATTCCAGAACGGTAACTCTCCCCCCTATCAGTACCACCCTAATAGACCGCATGCACTGAAAGGCTATGACCGGACCCCAATCCCACAGCGCGCTTGGGTCGTGGGACATGGCGATTCCGCTTCCCCCACAACTTTTTTCACGGACAAAGGGATCCCAGTGTCAGTCATTCAGCGTTTTCCCAATGACACAGCTTGCTCGTCACAGTCCAGCCCAACCACGAAGCATGTTCAACAAGGTTCACAAGGCCTGTTAGCTCCTGGACAAAAATACAACAATTTTATCCCTCATCATGCCCAATATGGCCCTGGATTTTATACTACAGGTAATTCAGATAATTTTCATGTGTTATAATATGCGCGTATATGCATTTCATGTATTTTTTTGTAAGGAATGATCACTGAGAATACAACGGCATAGCTCAGTAGTTTCCAATCAATCATTGTAAGATCAGACGCCTCCAAGTTGTTTATTTTTTTGTGATTGACTGCATTTTTTTTATAGCAGTATGTCAGTGCTGTTCCTCTGGGTCAGTCAATCCCAACATGACAGCATGTGTCCACCAGCCGACTTCGTCTTTCTCACAATATAGCTATTACCAGGTAGGTGAATATTAACAATACCTTCCCCTGTTAAATAAAAGCATACCTGAGTGGTGTTACCCATAAGCAAAAACATTCTTCTGTGAAACTGTTTCAAATGAGATACTATATATATGGAGAGAAAATAAGTATTTAGATACCATTTGGGAATAGATGTGTAAACAATCACAGGTTTGTATTTAAAATGACCAAGGAAATTGCAGAAAGAGAAAAAAAATAAGGAAAATTCAATTTTTAAAAAATTGCTGTTGCAATTGTACTGGGTTCAGTCTGTAACGTTTTGTGTGGGTCTTCATCATAAGTCAAGTGCTCCATCATGGACATGTCATGCTTTCTATATTTTTCAATACTGTTTTAGCCCAACTACTCTATGGGGTTCTTGCACCCTGGTAGCCAGGACTGGCAGAACAATGGAAACGAAGATGTCAAGAAGAACGACGTCAACCTGGAAACGGTCTTCCAGATCGTCGATGAGCTGCAAGTTTCCCCTAAACCTTCCATGGTCAAAGTGGAAAGTCCCGAGGAGTCTGAAGTCACGTCTGCATCAGAGCAGGAGCTTTCCACGACGGTCAGTCTGAGCACAATCGGTACTGCAAGCAGCACTCCAGAGACGGTCTCACAGAACGAGCAGGAGCGGAGATCGCCGTCCCAAGAGTCCAGCCAATCGGCTCCTTTGGATTTCTCACAGAGAGTGAGTGAATTTGTTTAGTTGTGTCCAGGGTGTCATTTATGATAATATGAGGATAATCAGTTTGCTAACAAACTGATTTCAGACTAAAAAAAAGTTTCTCAGTCTTTCCATCAGTGCACACTATCTTCAGGTTGCAGGTTTCAAAAAAGCAACTAACCAGTAAAGCCATTTGTTTGTATGTTTTCAGGTGTTGAAGAATGTGGAGAATCTTTCCAGATGCCTTGGAAAGACATTGGAGGCCTGTCCGTCAGAACCCAGCTGTAAACTAGAGGAAGTGTCAACTTCCCCGAGCAAAACCAAAGACAGGAACACCAGACAACAAAAGCCTCTTGGTAAGATTTGCTGCATTACAGTTGCCATGCTATGGGGGACAGTCTGAATATAGCATATGATAGCAAACAATTTTGGAAATGTTCTACAAAACAAAAGCCTTTAATAGATATCCAATGGATAGATATAATTTTTTCCTTTTATTAAATAAAGTTTGTGCAAAGCTATTTAAAATATATACTGTCATATTAGGTTTAGTGGCCCATTTAAAATATATTCTGTTTTATACCCCCAGATCTCTTGGTTGAAGTGGCTTGCAAACAACAATCCTGAACATGAAGAGCAGATGACCTTTCAAATACCGAATCCAAACAAATGTCTCAGCGATCTTTATATTTTATCTTGCAACACTGGTCAAGCTTCCTCCTGCCAATGACCTGCTATGAGAATAAGAATATTTTTCATTTACTCCAAAGGCACTGAAGTTGGCTTTATTAGCTCATAGTTATTGATTTATCAATCAAAAACAAGTATTTGCCTTTTCATTAAAATGAAAATACCATGTACATAGTTCATCTTAATGGGTCTGCTGTTGTTTTTTAGATTATTTATTCTAACTTATTGTTGTATTTTCTTACATTGTATTTTATTCATATTTCAAACATATTCCGTAGTTTTCCGTTCAGGTAGACGACTACATTGGCCACGGTGATATCGTGGTATTTTTAGGGCTGTATTTGTGAAGGCATGTCATTGCCTTTTACTTCTCGCTTGAGGCTTATAGCTGACTTATTTAGTATAACTGCAAGTTATCCAGGTAAATACAATATCTCATTTATTTAATGTTTGGTAGACATTCTTGAAGCTAATACATTGCTTATTTTAAATAATATATACAGTACTGAATATTGTTGATTGTCTAAAATTGTATGCAATATTGTTACTACCATCTAAGATATACATAAAACATGTTTAATGACCAAATGCTGTTCTCCGCATTTTATTTTCAGCACATCTGACTTTGATCTAAATTTTAAAATAGATTTTTAAAGAATATTGTGCTTTTTGTGGTGTCATTACAATCTAGTGCCATTATAGATTGCTGTTTTCCATTATATTCTGATTTAAACAATGATTTGGAGAATTATAATTTGTTTTAAAAGTGTTTTCAGCACTAGGTTTATGTAACTTCCCAAAGGAGTCATGTAGCAATTAAGCTCAATGGTCTGTTAAATGCAAGGCTTTTCCACTTTTAAATCAAGAATATATTGGAGCAAGAATTGGTGAGGTTTGTTACGATTAGTTTATTTAATACAGGTCCCCATATGAACATGTGTCCACATGCATGGTATGTACAATATTTTAGCTAGCATTTCTAGCCTTTTTTGTATGAAGTTCTGCGTGTATGATTTTTTGTCATACATACAGAATTTCTTGAATTCTGTGACTTCATTTGGAGATAGTTCCTCCTTTCAGCACTGAGCTTGCTCAGTCTTTTTTTTCTTCTTTTCAAGCCTGCTGTTAAACAATTATCCCATTGCAGGAAATTAGCTTTGCAATTACCACAAGTGAAGCTTCTAAGCAGGTGTACCAAAGTAAATGTGCCAACACTTAATCACTTACAGTTATACTTAACCCTGTAAAGCCTGACATATCAAATAATAGCCAGAAAATTCTAATTTTTTGAAATTGAAGAGTTTATTGGATCCTTTGACAAAATCAAAAATCAAAAATTCAAAAACTAATTTGCATATATAATATTTTTTATGTATCATACTTGAATCGCCAGGCATTTAGGCAATTTATTGATTTTCAGTTTTGTTTTTTTTTTTAACAAAAACATACATTTTTCATTGCATTTGGATCCTTTGGAACATTTAAATTGGTTTTGTTCTTTTTTTTCTAACATGAACCATTTACAACCTTTTTATTTCACATTGTGGTAGGCAACAAAACAGTTCCTGTCCTTGTTCAGGCAAAGATGGTCTTTATATTTCCCACAGTAGACATGCGAGAAGTGATTGCCTGTGCAGTGCTTGCATCTCTGTCGGGTTTCCCATGTTGGGAAATGATCAATGCCATCCTTTCTCACATCAGCAGGTACACTAGCAGTTGGCCTTTTTTTTGCGGGGGGGATAGATGGAGAGGATAGTGGTCTGCCACACTTGAATTTGGCCTTTCCTGCGCTTGTGAGAGAAGTGCCAACAGAAGCCTGAAACCTTCACAGGGCCATGGGTTTCTTCTGGGGCTCCAGTTTCTTCTGGTCTCTTCTGTAGAGGTTCCATGCATTGATGACTGCCACTGTGACAGTGTGCCACCAAATGTACAAATACCATCTTCGGGATTTGAAGCTGAACTTGTAAAGTGCAGACAGCATATCAAGGAGGTCAACACCTCCCATGAATTTGTTGTATGATTCAACAATAGCTGGTCTGGGAACCATTATGTGTGTTTTGGATTTTCGATCCCAACGTTTCACATTTCCCACTGGTTCGATGCCAACAAAAGAAGAAAGTAGGTTCACAGCTTTGTTGTCACACCATCTTACAATGATGTTGTTTTCCTGGTTTATTCTAAAATCGAGTGACCCTCTTCCCCTTTTCTTCAAATCTTTTTCATCCATCATGTTGCATTCTTTTAGGCCTGCCCTGTTCATTCGTACTGTGCCTATGTAGCAACATAACTGATTATCATGCTTGTGCCGGTTGGATATAAAAAATACATCTAAATATCTCAATTTCCACTCCAAATATATCTTCATTTCAATCTTTAATTAGTTAAATTAAATAATCAAAATAGTGTATTTTACATTGTGGTAGGCATAATGCATACTGCATCATGAAATGCACTACAATGACAATTGAGGAATTTACAGATAAATTACCTTATATACCTGCTGTATTATATTTAATACACACATTTTCAACACGATTTTACTATAAAATAATGTACAAAATATTAAGTAATTATAAGTTTCTTCAGTACAGTGAATATTCATATTGAAATATTAGTAACAAAATAAATGTTATTCTTACCGTAACCTTTTCAAAATTAGAAAAGATTCCCCAGAAAAACACATGACGCTCCCTACATGGAGGTAGCCATTTTGGGCATTACAACTGAAAGACCCCCTACTACCTGCAGTGCACAAATAATCCACCAGAGGGCAGAATACATGTATTAGGTTGTCTACAACAGGTTTTTCAGGAAAGTATTGATTATGTTGGTGACCTAGAAGTCTCAGAAACTCATGTATCATATGTGATACAAATGGCGATATAGGGTTAAACAGTAGGGACAGACTATGTGCTAAATTAAACTTGAGAGGAAAATTAATTTGCTGGCTATAATATGTTTTTTGAGCTGATCATGGTGATAGTTTTCAATGAGCTTTTCAAGCAACCTGTCTGACTGTTTTCTGTGTGTATGTGATGTGTGAGAAAATGGTGGGGCAGGTTTTCTAACACTGGTGTAATATTTCAAGAGGGACTCTAGATGGCGCTTGATTTCCACAATAAAAGGTCAGCGTTGTGGAAGCAATTCAAAGCTCAATATATGAGACAATTGTCAAAATATCCACATTGTTTTACATTTTTGAGGTGACCCATCAGTGCCAGCCCTTGCTTATTAATGCTTCATTATTGCTTTGATGGGATGTACTTGATGTGAATAGTATTACTTTAAAATCTGAATTAATTTTTTATTTTTTTTTAGTATATTTAGCTCATCATGGCAGGACATACTGGTAAAGCAGATATAAACTAAGGCATAGAGTGGTGTGGCAAGTAACATATCGGTGATGTTTGATTTTATTTTATAATTCTGAAAATATATAGATAGCAAACAAAAAATGGAGGCAAAAATAATGTAAAATAATAAAAGTAATGTTGCTTAATGCTGGGCCACCACAACATGGCCAGTATGGGAAATATATGCTCTTTCCAGTTACAGTTGTTTAGGTATTCTTCTCTTTGTCTTGGGAAAACATTAGGAAATGTCAGTATAAACATTAGAGAGACATACTCCTCATAGTATGCGCAGCTGTGAGAAATCATGTTGAGGGTTGTGAACTCACTTGAGGAAAATGTAGTAATGTTAGATAAGAATTGATTGCTATCAACTGCAGGGGATGACCGACGTGCTAGATTCAGGTTGCTTGCCCATCTAACCACAGTGACAATGAATCTTCTCGCCCTATGCCCGGAGACATATCTTTTTGCACAGCCTCCATCGTAACAAAACTAATTTCCATGGCAACATATCCCTATTCCCACCCTATATTAGTTTAAAACCACACAGTGTGCCAACTGTTCCGTAAATTTAGATATTTTAAAATTATATAGGCTGCATCACAAATCCCGTGTTAATTTGTGTCATGTTTACATTAACAAATGTGAATGTTACAGAAAAAACTGGTTCGAAGACAGGCGGTATTTCATTTGTGCAGTCTCTGCTAAACTCTCCCATCAGTAACCTAGCACAGATGTTGGGGGAAAAACTAAAACTGCGATGGGAAATCCAACTTTTTACCTCACATAAGTTTTTGGGGACAATTCTGCCAGTAATGAGGTGGCTATAAGCATTTACACACTAGCGATTTTAGCGAGTGGGGTACATTTTTGCCATTGGAATTTGAGTACTGGTTTTGGGTAAATGCATTTTATTTTGTCCCTGCAAGGGCGTGGTATATGGAGGGGAGAGAACTTGGATAAGCGTGATCGTGGGGAAGCTGCTCTCCCTGGCCTTGGGTTGGATGCGTCTTTTTGGTTTATGCTATGAAAGCACCCTACTGTTAGTTTGTATGGTGCAGCTAAAAGCAGCAGAAGATGACTCAATATTGCCTAAAGCTGAACGGAGACTCTAATGAATAAAAGGGATACGAAAATGGAAGTGTTATTCCAAAATAGCATTTTGTGTGTGCGTGTACGTGTGTGTGCACATGCATTCATGCGTGTGTGTGTGTGTGTGTGTGTGTGTGTGTTATTTTCATTCAGAAGCAAGATATAGCAACTTAAAACCTTACACTCTTGCCTATACCATATAAGAAAGCCACTGATGTGTTTAATTTGATACTTGTCTTCAAACGACTCTGTTAGATACGGCATTAAACATGTTAGCACACAGCTAGCCACCTACTTTTGCTTTTATACAAATAAACCTCTAAAATGAGCTGTATTGCTGCAATATTCTAGTGTAACCCAAGTGAACTAGAATTCTGAGAAACTGAATGAAGCGTTAGAAGGAAAATAACATGTTTCAACAGTATGTTTAGGGTGTTTAAATAGAGCATGCTGTCACTTATTTAAAAAATTACTTTAAAAAAAAGTAATTCCAATGGATTTCATCTTCTGAATTTGTCCTCTGAACAAGAACAATTCTGAATGAATTACAATTTTGGCAAAACCTTTTCTTCATTTTTGTTTAATCTCTATTTGTTCAATAAGGCTCCTGAAAACTGGATTCTCTTTGCAGTAATGCCCTGGGGAATCGAAGTGGGTTTGAATGCAAGGGGTTGTCTAGCCATTCTGCTGTAGTGAGCGATTAGGTGGCCAGTTATGGAGGCCAGTTTTTGAGGGAATTTGGCCAGGATGAAGGGGTTAAACCCCTACTCTTTCAAAAAGGGTCATGGGACTTTTAACGACCTGAGTAATATCAGCATTTTGGTGGTCTACTTCACTTTTGGGAAGCCTTGCATTTTCCGAATTTCCCAGATTCGCTGAGCTACGTGTGTGCAGCTGACTATGTCTTTCCAGTAGAGGGAGCACGATATCACTTTTTTGGTTAGTGTCGCCCGTGGCTGTTCCAGCTCCACCCTCGGTGACAGGCAGTCAGCAGGTAGACGGTCAATGGGATCCCAGGGGAAGGAGGCTAAGGAAACTGGCAAGGAGACATTGCAAATGTACAGCGTTTCTTCCTCACGTATTTTACATCTGGATATTTTCAAGATTTTAAGGATTCACTCTGAAGTACTTGTAATTTCTTGTTGATTGCAAACCAGTTTTAATCTGCCTCTGAAAACCTACTGAAGTTTGGTACTTTTTCTGCAGTTTGTACGCCAGCGCGAAAGGATTTCGTTTCTGAAATTAGCTCATTTAACCTCCCTGGAGACCTGAGGAAATGATCACCGTGGAAGTGACACAAAACGGCGAACACGTTTTAGATGCAGGGGAAATATTAGCCATCAACCGCCATGTGGATACTTTGGGCACAGAAAATACACGTGATTTAATTTGGTTAAATTGAACTTGACTTGCTAGCTAGCTCATTACTTAGCTATCGATAGCCAGCTAACCATTGCAACGGATCCGTGAGTTAAACATTTCATAACGTACCTCGCCAGCTAGCAACAAATAGCTAGCGAACTTTTTGGAGATATTTCGCTCAAGACCTTTTTCTGTCGGCGTAGTGTTACAAAGTGCAAATGAAACAGGTTGTTTTCACTAATATTTTTTCTTTGTACATTTCATCAGAGAATGCAACCTTTTTAACTACAGGTTCAAGCATGATGGTTTATTCCAGTGGTGCTTACAAGTGACGAACCCTCGACTTTCAAAGTTTTGGAAATGTTCTGTTCGTGGTGAAGTTTTCCCCATTTCTAGTTGCTTTTAGAAAGGGGACTGCATTTGAAGGATTTTCTTGCACTTTTAAAAAATCTGACATATTTCTGCGATACTATATATTTCAATGGTACATCTGCTTTTATTTGGAGTCGAACATGGATTACATGGAATACGTTTGATCTGATTACCAATTTCTTCAACAGTTTATCGGAAGTTTAACCGAAGGCTGCTTAGCAAGAAAAGTTTGCCTGTCCGTTTCCAGACATATACTTGCTGGATACCGCTCACGACTAAGACAGAACGCAATGTCAATCTACAGCTCAAAAATGTGGACAGAGATTGTTGTGGTTCCAGCAAACCGGAGTACGTGTCAGTGCGGAGTATAAATCAATGCACACGTTCGACAAGCTTCATAACTAACGTGCAACGCTTGTTTTGATGTTATTTAAAATATTCAATCATTGTTTTGAGTTTTACTGGGCAATGATCATCCACAGTATGATCCACAGATTTCTCCCAGTTTTTAGTTAACTACTTTTTTTCCATCCCACGCATATATATTCGTTTTATATATGCTTATTGCCTTTTGTTGCAAAAACTTACTTTTTCATAGCAGCAAAGATGTCTATTTTTTGTTCCTTTTTGTGCAAAAGCTGTTTGTGGAGAGAACTTTCAAACTGGCGCTGCACCAGGAGACCTTAAACCATGTATAAACGAAGATTTTAACACTGTCCACGTGCACGCAAATTTGGATATAACAATTTGCATATTATTTTGCAGGTTGCAGTACACTTAAAGGATAAATACATCGGGAGTTTTTTTCGGGTCTGACTTAACGGTGTAGGCTGACAGCTTTGCAGTGCACGATGTGCGGCTGGGGCCCGCCGCTGCAGCCGGTGCAATGACCGTTTCTCAGCGGCGATTGGCCGGGCTCTGGCCTTGGCTGCTAATGGCGGCCCTGCAGGTGGTGTTCGGGCAGACGGGCCTGGAGCTGGCAGCCGCGGTGGAGTCGGAGCGATCGGCACCCAAAGCTGTCATCAAGGTGACACTCCTGAAACAAGACGCGGGGAAGCCTATTACTCTAGAAGGGGTGTTTGCCGGAGCCAGTTTGAGAGGTTCTGCAGAGGGAAAATTGATGCAGGTGGGTGTTTAAAAAGGGTGGATGGCGGTCGCACTTACATAATAGTTTTGTACAACCCCCCTCCCCCCTCTGAAATATTGTCACAAATGAATTTATTTTTTGCTGTTGTGTTATTTCTATATAATGTTCCTAATTAACAGGACCAACTCATAAAACGTATTTATTTGTTAGACATTATCTACTGACAGTTAGGATACATTATCGCATTTTACACCTGTACAGTTTTGTACGATTCAATATGTGAATGATCAAGATGAAACAAATGGCTTGGCTGAGCGTTTATTTCAATATTTATGTTTTTGACGTCACTGTACAGTTACAAGATACATGTAAATTAATGTGTGGACGATATTTGTTTTCAAGGCGAGATATATGTTTATACCACTAAAAATCCTTCCTCCCATTCCATTTAAAAAGATATGCTGAACAAATTATTTTACTTGTTGCTTCCCTTCGGGTGAACTTGGGGAACGTAGGCTCTGTTAATGTACTGGACAATTTGTTCATCAGAGTTTGTCACCATGTGTGGTATATGCATTACAAGCATGTGTGTTGTCAATATTGTCTGAGAGAGCATGATGCAAAACTTAAAAACTTTTTATATTTTCAGTTGCATAATCACTCTCACCAGCTATACATTTCTACCACGGATGGCTCATAGCGGATGCATATGGGTCAATAGTCAATTAGCTGTTCAGTCGCCCTGATCATACAGGGTGGATGATTGTTGAAACTGCAGGTCTGCTTTCTTTCCACTGAACTGGTGTTCAGTCTGATACAAAATGAAATTGGGTAGTGTGTCTAGACACTGAAATGTTCTTCTTTTTAAAAGGGTGTTTTGTTTAACTTCTAGCAGGTGTGTGAATTTGCCTCAGGTTGATTCCAGTTCTTGGATTGTTGGCCTATGAACAAGTACCACAAAGAGAGGCTGACTGGTTTTCATTGAGAAATCAATAATTATCATTGTCAGATGTTGCTAATTTAAAAAAAAAGAAAGGGTACATTGCTCAATGTGCATCTTCATTTCTGACTAGCAGCTTGTTTGGACAAGATCCCTTCCAAGTGATGATTCTGTTCTTTATCTTGGCTGAACCCATTAAAAATGATGTAAATGTTGTGCCATTTTAACCACAAATACCCCGCAATCCTCAGTCCAACCACCAAGTCTTTTCCTTTCTTGAGTTCTGTCTTAAGTCGGGGGTTGGCACCGTCTATCAGTAATGTTTTACAGCCTGCGTAATGCCCTGGCTTTTGCCTGATATGTGATCCGTTGATAAATTGTGTGCGACAAAAGAATTCCACTTTTTTTTTTTTTTTTTGACTGGATGTGTTGACGTACAGATTTATTATCTTGGGCTTTTGATTATATCCCGGTGTTACTACTACTAAGTCTCACCCAATAAAACGTTGGCTATTAGCAGTGTCAGTGTTCACGCCTCCGGTCCCTCTCAGAGGTGACGGATTTGCTGTGTTGTAAACCGTTAGGCCCGCACTGTTCAGTGGCCAGAAACTGTTCCTTTTTACAGCTGATTGGACCGTGACACTTAAGGTATCAAAACAGTGAGGGGCTTAATGTTATCTTGTCTGCGGCTTATCAATTGGAAATACGTAGTTTTCCCTCTTTGGCTTGAAATTGACCTAAGGTGGCAGAAATGGGCAGATTGTTGCCGGGCTACAGTGTCTGTGGTTTTTGGCCTGCGTTAGCCGTTAAGTATTCAAATAAAGTCAACACTCTGAGAGGAAGTCACTTCACCTGCTGTAGGTACGGGCGTTAGCAATTCGTCACTGCATTCGAGAGGCAGCTATAAATTTAAAGGCTCAGACCCTTCGGGGGTGGGGTCGCCAAATTCTGCTCTGTGGGCTTGGATGAACTCCTCTGAACCCGTCAATAATTAAATGATAAATTGATTCCTTTACAAAAGCACTTTTAGCAACTTCAGTCATGAGTTCCACAGGGTAAAATGTGCACGCATTTGCATTTCAGAGGTAGGCTATAGGTAGACTATACTGCTGTATAGTGGAGAGATTTATGTTTTATGTCCTTAAGAATGGGCGCGGTGAGTGTGTGAAGTAGCCTAGCATAAACTCTCAGGGCTCACTCCTGGCAAACGCAAGCAACCGCCCTGAGCAGCAAACCAGATGCTCCAGTCTTTTGGATGGTCCGTGCACCTTAGCTGATTAAGAACTCAATGGGCTTTTCTGGTAGAGAAAGCCATGATATGCGACACCGCTGCGTGTGTAGCCTGCGTTTGGATGAAGGGCTTGATGGTGATGAAGTGTTTGTTGATATATTTGCTCCCTTTAACTTTTGATATGTATTTTTAAACATTGTTTACGAGCGCTTCGGCGATGAAAGGTGTTTCATGTTGCCGCGAGCATTTGGAGAGGCTTCTGTTAACGTGAGCTGCCGTCCCTCTCTGAATTTCGTTCTCGTGCGAACACAAATCTGCCTACATGTTATGAGTGCGTGTTGTGTGGAGTAAAACAGCGTGGTTTTCATTGCGTGTGACACGTGGACGTGGTATTAGAGCACAGTATTAGAAAATTAAATGAACAAAAAAAATGTTTTTACGAAAAAAAAGCATAACCATATTTTACTATTATGGTTTCGTGCAAAGGTTGGTTGATTTTGTTTTCATTTAGCTGCCTCTTGCTTTGTGTTGTTTTTGAAGTTAAACGGGATGTTTTTCCTCTCTATGTGAAAAACAGGTCTTTGGCAGTCACCAGTGTATTCATTTGCATTACCAGTATTATATGTTGTCCTATTAGAATGGCGAAGGGCTGCGTTAGTCGCAAATCATTTATGGCATTTTTATTTCAGAGTGCAGTTATGGTCATGATACGACTTCCTCATCTTCCATCACAATAATAAGCCCACGCTAATAAGCTCAGATTGTTTGGGTTTCTTTGTGTGGAAAATAAATTGCCCTCCATCAGCTCTGATTGACCAGAGTCGGGTAGTCCTGAAGGCCATAATGACAGTTATTTCTGTAGCGGCGCCCTGCGTTGTACGGAGACAGGGACCAGATGCAAGCGTGACGCGTCTCAGCCGCGGCGACCTGCGCGCGAGGTGGTAACGCGGTGTGGAGAGGCGGCTAATGTCTGCCGGGATGCCTGTTATTGCGGCGGCGTGCTGGAGCTGCGCGGTTGGCTCTTAAGGAGAGCTGGCTGTTCTGTGAAGTGTTCTCGGGAGCTGAGCCGACTTGTTCAAACAGGCCGCTGTTACCTTGTGTCTCTGCTTTGTGCTCCTGTCCTCAGGGGGAGGACAGGTAATTCAGAAGTGCCGCTGCGCTCTCTCTCTCTCTCTCTCTCTCCTCCCTCCCTCCCTCCCCCCCCCCCCCCCCCCCCCCCCCCCCCAGTCTTTGAGGAACAAAGTCGTTCTGCTGGCATTTTATTTTTGAGGGGGGAAAAAAATGGCGATTTAGGGTGTCGCTCCATCACACCTGTTTTGAAGAATTTAAACGTGGCCTAGAGGTCTTTGTTCACATCTGAATCATTCACAGGGCGTGTCCTGGAGTCTTTTCGGGTGTACTGGGCTTCCAGAGCACTGGGGAAACGAGGCATTTAAGAAACCAAAACTTTGTCGATGAGTCGCGGTGGTTGTTTATTTATACCTCTTTAGATATCAGGTGTGCCCGACGTGTAGGTCCAGAGTCTTCTCAAAACTCGGCCCTGGGTTGTAAGTGAAGTTTGACAGCCAGTTTTCACAACCCCAGTCATCACAGCCATCATGACCGCATTTCAGCTTCTTTTGGACATTGTTACTGTAGGGTACTGGTTGCTGACCCTGTGTTTTGCTGTTGTTTTTAAGTTGTTTGTGAAAAATGTACCTTCTGTCAGTCTAAAACTGACAGAGGCTGCATGCCAACCATGCGCTAAATCTAATAATAACAATGATAATATTTATATCCTTTTTATTGCTGTAGTTAGTAATACGGAGTTGGGGTCAGTCCAGTACATCAGTTCATCTACAGCATACTGTATACAAAGTAAAATTGTATATATATTCTGAAGATGATCTTCCAGTAACTCTTAAGTATCGAGGGTATTTAAGTACACGCGATTTCTAAAAAAGAGCAACTGTAAATCTCAGTGTTCATTCACCCTGTCAGTGACAAGCAATTAAAGGATTGGAGATCTGCAAAACAATGGATTATAGAACCAGTCAAGCCACAGAGATGCGAAACATAATTTTATGATATGACAGCTCCTGGGCTTAGCCGATTATTAGCTTATTAGGCGGTGGTTTTCAAATGTGACGAGCTATTGGCCACACTTTTCAGAGCCTCGAGTCTGTGCTGCTTTTTTAAAGTTGGGCATTTTACATAATTTCTAGCAGTCATTGTGCTGTCCGCATTAACCTTTAGCTTTAGCTGGCTGTAATGCCACGTGGATTTAGGACAGTAACGTAAGCGTGCGGAATACTTTGTGCTGACTTGCGGACAAAGAGTGACTTGTGAACGAGAGTTATGAAAAGTTAAATTGTTTGAGCCTCAGCTGCAAAATGGCTTGCAATCATGCTTGACTTAAAGTTTCACTTAGAGTCTTGGTACAGCGTGACTCATTTGCATTCTTTGGTTTGTAGTGGAATGCCATCTCGAGGAAGGTTAGTCTTTGAAGGATTCAAAGTAGTTAGAGAAAAACCTCGCGCTGGAGTTAATAAGCTTGCTTGATGCCGGGCAGTGTGCGAGAGACAGAAGATATTGTTCATTTATGTGGTGCATGCTAATCACAGTAGTGTGGCCAGGCATTCACAATAGTTTTGGACTTGCCCTTTTGATCTGAAATCTTCTCTGGCACGAAGCTTTCTGGTTTTAAAGCGCGTGAAGTGATTTGAGAGCGCAAGCACAGTTAAAAATTGTACCTTGGCCTAGTTAGCCTGGATTTTGGATGTCTAGACACAGTGAATATGTCAGGCATGTTGACACTGGTGCCACAAAAGTCAAGAGTGGCCAGCGGAGGACCTCGGTGGATTCTGGGATGGCTTTGAACTTGAAGGGAAAGCCAGCTGGCCCTTGGGGGAAAAAAAAAAAAAAAAGGTTATGCCTGGTGCATCTTTGAAGTTAATCCTTCGACGGGCTTTCTGCCCAATTAAATGCAGCTAAACGATTTTAAAGGGCTCGATCTCGCTAAGACCCATTTGAATGCTTTCTGCGGCCAGCTTTGTGCTGCTGAAAGGTTGGCTTGACCCTCCTGAGGTCTTAAACCTTCCATATAATTGGGGTTGGTACAGTGCGAGACAGTACGCTGGTACACTTCCCTCTTCTACGTGCCATCTTCTTTTATTCCTTCCTTTCATTTAGGGCAGTCTTGTTCTTCGCCCCATGAGAAACCTCACGCTCCCCCCCCCCCCCCCCCCCCCCCCCCCCCCCCCCCACCACCCCCCCCCCCCCCGTCCTCACTCCATCAGGGGGCGGACAAAGCCCCTTATCTGGGCAAGCCTCTCTGGCCATCTTGTTTAGAGAGTCGTGCTCTTTCCGATTGGTTGCCGGGGAGAGATCAAAGCGCGCCGAGTCAAAAACGTGAGCCGAAATAATTGAGGGGCTCTGTTTACATTGCACTTCCGATTTCATGCCAGCCCGGATCTTTCGTTTTTCTTGCCCGGCTTCCTGCCCGTCGCCTTTGAAATCCCGGAGATAATGGCCCCTCCAACCTCCTCGTCTCACCGCCGGTCTGGAACTGCTGTTTTTCCTTTCACTCGCTTTTCCATTTGCGGCCGTTTGAAATAGAATTTTTTTTTTTTTGAAAACGTTTTTGCTTTTTTTGTGACAAGAATTGAAAAGGCAATGTTTTTCTGCTCATCCGGTTATAATGTGCCCCTAATAGAATCTCCTGTTATATGCAGTGAGCTTCATAATGATTGGGACAAACACACACACATATATATATATATATATATATATATATATATATATATATATATATATATATATATATATATATATATATACTTTTATTAGGCTCTGTACTCCACAATTTTAGATTTTTGTAATCAAACAATTTACATGTGGTGAAAGTGCACATTCTCTGCTTTTATTTAAGACTAAATTTAAGTTGTTTGATTTTAAATTGCATTTCTCTTCACATACTCGATAATGGCGTGCATTTAATACACCATGCAATTTAACTGTTACTTTTGTGTTGGTATTGTGTAGTTGTGTATTTGGTTAAATTACAGTTTCATGGATTTTACTGAGCGTGTGTGTGTGTGTGTGTGTGTGTGTATGAGTGTCTGGTGTTGGTGGTGGGGGGGTGGTTGACTTTCAGTTAAGAAACTGTGTAAATTGACTGATGAAAAATGAGAGAGCTGATCGCTTTGTACAGACCTTATGCTATTGTTGTATTTGTGTGTATGTACAACTTGTGTGTACCCAATTATTTTTCTGAATTTTAATTTACTCGTCTTTGATTGGGGCAATATCCTATGGTACGTGCAAACTTTGGCATCTGTCCCCTGGGAAAGAAGTACCGGCATGAAATAAAAACCGATATTTATGTTTCTAATTGTGAGTTAACACGTAAAAAACGTATGTGCCAAATGTCACTGCTTTGGAGTTATTTGAAATGTATTTCCTTAATTTAGACCACAAGCCCCCCTAAAGTCCCTATTCCATTCATTATAAAGCAGCAGGTTGTAAGAAGCTTATGTAAACATCAAAAATCCCCTCATTGCACACGTAATCCATCTGGGCCAATCACAACGTACGCCGCACCTGGAATAATGTAAAGGAAGCGTAGAAAGTGAACCTTGCATTGAAACTGAGCGTGCGGTTGCGCACGTGCGGACGTCGGTTGTCAATCAGTCGTGAGTCACGGTCGCCCACAGGTTACTGTCTGTCTGACTCCAGGCATTTCCAACGGCTGATAAGTAGCCGCTGGAAACTCTGTCCGTCACCCCCCCCCCCCCCCCCCCCAGTAATGACGTAGGGCCCGGAGATAAACCCGCGATTGAACCTGCGCATCTGGCACCACACCTGTTTGAACTCCAATAAACGGGAGGCTTAACGGTCTGCCCTCTGCTCCCTGTGACTGGTCTCACCTGCGCCGAGGCCTGCTGCTCCTCACATCTCCACCTGCTCCCTCCTCCTTTTACAGCTTCCCCCACCCTCCCCACCCCCACCCTCCCGGCTCCAAACGTATAATCAGCGTCGCGTTCCGCGCTCCCTCTCTCCCCGTTCCAGCTCTACCCCGGGCCAGACAATGCGCCCGAAACGTCCAGAACGCCGGAAAGGGGGGCGATTGCGCTCGTCCGGTTTTGGCGTGGGCCGTGATTGAGTGTTTCTCGGGGCATTGGAGAAGGGGCACGGCAAATCCCTTCCGCGCGCCGCCTTCTTTTTAAGTCATTAGGACGGGACGGTCTGGAATTCCTGGATGTGTTTGAGTCTGTCAGTCCCTGTTATACAACACATTCCTCCGGCTTTCTTGGCTCTCACGATACAAACAACTGATGGCTTCCGCTACATTTCCCATGCACAGACACACTCGCTCTCTCCCTCTCTCTCTCTCTCTCTCTCTCTCTCTCTCTCTGACACACACACTTTCTCCTCATACATTCAGTCTTTCATGCACACACACATACACTCACACACACGCTCTAAGCACACGCACGCACTTACACACGCTCACATATTCACACTCAGAAATCCACACACACACAGTCACATACACACACAAAAAAACACACAACGTGCGCGCAGGCACACACACACACACACACAGTCACGTATGCACACAAATACACACACATACACACACACACATGCACACGCACACACACGTTTTTAAACTTTAGGGCCCTTCCTGTCAGTGATGGCCAGGCTCCTGTTTGGCAGGTCCTGCTACACACAGACTGGTAAAGGCATTAGAGGGGACCGGCTAGGGGAAGCTCCCCGCCCCTGGGGGCTAACGCAGCGAAACACAAACAGCAGCACCAAACCTGCTGGCCCTCATCAAAGGGCC
>CM045891.1:44049565-44177065 GCA_025169545.1 Anguilla japonica
GATCCTCCGAGCTTTGTGTGGATCCAGCCGTTCACAGACGCCTTCAAAAGGAGTGCCAGGCGTTCCGGCAGCCGCCCGAGTCCAAGCGTCTGTCTCCAGTTTGGAGTCCAAGCGTCTGTCTCCAGTTTGGAGTCCACGCGTCTGTCTCCAGTTTGGAGTCCAAGCGTCTGTCTCCAGTTTGGAGTCAAAGCGTCTGTCTCCAGTTTGGAGTCCGAGCGTCTGTCTCCAGTTTGGAGTCCCAGCGTCTGTCTCCAGTTTGGAGTCCAAGCGTCTGTCTCCAGCTTGGAGTCCAAGCGTCTGTCTCCAGTTTGGACGCAGGAATTAGCGGAATTAGCGCTGACCCTCAGAGCGGCTCCTCCTGATTAAAAGCCGCCCTCTGTTTGAGGCGAGCGCTCTGGCGGCGGACCCTGGAATGCGGGAGCTGGAACGCCCACGGCCGAGTCGCTCGGACGCGGCCGGACCGCCGGACCCTTCTGCGCACCGCCACCACCGTCTCTGCCTGTCGCCCGTCTCCTGCTCTCAGACTGCACCCACACTCTCTTCAGTGCTGAGGATGACCTGGCTGTCCCTTACCTCTCTTTGGTCAGGTTATCAGAGAGAGAGAGAGAGAGGTAGAGAGAGACTAAGAAAGAGAGAGAGGGACTAACAGAGAGAGACTGAGGGAGAGAGAGAGAGAGATGCAGAGAGGGAGAGAGCAAGAGAGACTAAGAGAGAGATGCAGAGAGGGAGAGAGCTAGAGAGACTAAGAGAGAGATGCAGAGAGGGAGAGAGCTAGAGAGACTAAGAGAGAGAGACTGAGGAAGAGAGAGAGATGCAGAGAGGGAGAGAGAGAGAGAGACTGAGGGAGAGAGAGAGAGAGACTTTGTTTGGTTACACTGTTAATTGAATACTGATGTTGATTGTTGACTGTTTATTGTTGTGTGTCGCAACAGTTATTGATTTTAGTTAAAGAAACTGACTGTAGGACAGTGGTATACGACTTGTTCCTGGAGATCTACTGTGTTGGCCCTGTCGGTTTTCGCTCTACCCCTAACAAAGCACACCTCATTTCACAGCTAGAGATCTTTGTTGAGCTGCTAATTAGTAGTCAGGTGTGCCAGATTAGGGTTGAAATGAGAACCGGCAGGATTGTAGATCTCTAGGAACAGGGTTGGTTACCACTGGAGTAGGAAGTGTGTTTCGAGCCTGCAGTTGTATTGGCTCTTTTTGATTTATTGCTTTTCATTTTGTCCCATCAAACACATTGTTAGCTTAGATATGTCTTTCTCGATTGATAAGGGCGATTGATTTATCTGTTGTGCTCGGTGCTGGAACAGTAAACGAAGGATGTGTGTTGTGTACGCACCATCTCTTACGTAATTGCTCACTTTGTTTTTTTTTAAAATGGCTTCGGGCCTCTTGTGTCCTTGAACCTTTACGAAACGGTACACACTGCAGGAAAGCTGCCTCGCGCCTGATTGGCCGGCGTCAATCGAAGGGGAAGTCATAAAAGTGTGCATTTTTATACAGCAGGCAGGACCTCTCATTATTGATTTACACTTTTTTGTCTGCCCTCCATCAGCCGCAGTTGTCTTTATTTAAAATGGAAGAAGTCGTTGAAGTGTTTACAGTGTTCAACGCGGATAGCATTTGTGCTTTTTGATGCGTTTTCGGACTCCGATCCGGTTCCACAGCCGTTGTTTACGTACCGGCGCTTGGAACACCGCGGCCGTTTCGTTTTGATTGGCAGTTCAAAGGCGAGGCCGCCCGGGGAGGCGAGCCTTTGGTGTCCGCGCGCGGTATTTACCGGACGGCCAAGTCAAACAAATCCCGCCGTGTTGCATGGGCGCTTTATCTGGCCGGCTTTCTTCTCCCTGCTTGCTCTTCGCATTATGCGCTCTTTAACGTCGTGTGGACTCGGGGCGGCCGGGCTGCACTTTGAGTCGGCCCTCCGCCGCAGCGCTGGCCCAGGCTCTGTTTTGATAACGGCGGCTATTTAAAGTCGCGAGCGTTTGCCGACCGGCCCCTTTGTTCCGACGGGCGGGCCGTTCTGCACCACCGCAGAAAATTTTTTGGTGTCCCAGGTGTCCCGGCTGGGCTAGCGACACGTCCGCGGTGTCTCCGGTCGCCGTTCGCCAAGAACTTTAGCACATATTTTAGCAAAACATGCTAAATACACAATAACGTGGCCAGCGATTGGTCAAGGTACTAATTTTGCACCAATCATTGGTTGTGTTATTAGTTTTGCGTGCGCTAAAAGGTTTCACAGGCACCGAAGGCCTTGGTAAATCATACCCACAGAGCGCTGTGCCGTCACCCCAGTCGCTTTTAACACCCTGTAATTACCAGAAAACACGTATCCGCGGCGCAGTTAATACGAGCGCACTTCTCCTCTGGGTCACCTGCTCTGCTAACGTTCACACTCGATTGCTTTGAACTTGATTGACGGGCCAGTTGACGAACTTGGCCGGCGCAAGTATATGAATTTATGCATTCCCCCTGGCAGGCGTCCAGGCGTGTCGAAAGGTCGGTTCCGTCGCCAGGGATCAATGATTTACCTGAACCGCGTCTCGGGGACAGGCGGCGGTCGTGTTTTGGTCTCTCGCGGCGGAGGCGGAGGAGGAGGAGGAGGAGGACCGCACGCGAGAACAGGGCTCGGCCCGCCGCGCGGTCGTAAAGCCGGCGCCGCGACGCCAGCGTCCGCGGGGAACGCGAACAACGTCCCGCGGACCGCTGCGGCGACGTCACTTTCACCGTTTTACGATCCGCTTCGAGGAAGAGCAATTCTGAGCGGCGTGTAGCTGGCGTAGCTGCAGCGTTCCTGGTGCGCGAATCCAAACGGTGGTGTTTCTTTGCAGTGAACGCATGCAGGTTTGGCGCTGGAGTGAGGTCAGGCCACTGCAGACGGGCTTATTCGCTCTCCACCACTGAGCTGAGTGAGACTGTCTCTTTCTTCCCGCCCGCAGTCTGAAGGACTGGCTTTCCCCGTGAGGCGGGGGTTGATGATGGACATGAGTGTGTACGCATAAAGATGCTCCTTATGAAATCAGCGCACACGTCGGAGCAAGTGTGGAACATGCCAGAATGCAGGGGGGTTCCCCAACGTTTTGAGTAGCCAGCCGGGTGAGAAAAGTAGCCGGCTAGGGGTGTTTGCAGCAGGGAGACAAATCGGTCCAATGGCATCGTTTTTACTAAATTAATTTGCCTAAAACCTAAAATTGAGTGCGTGTGTGCCTCCATGTATGTTTGTCCACAAAGGGAATAATGGGGTTTTATGTTCACAGCTACCTACCAGGTGTAATGGAAACCTTAGACTTGTGGGCAAATGATTTCTTAAATCTGTTTTTTATTATTATTATTATTTATTATTTATTTTTTTATTATTTATTATTATACATTGAAGTTGAGTGAGGGTTTGGAGTGGGGAAATGGCAGTTTTTAAGCAGTGTGGTGGTTACAGCGCCTCTCCCTTGGTTTAGCTCCTCTAAGTGGGCCTGTGGCTGCCTTGTACAGTGTGCTACACAGCGCCCATCTCAGGATGTTTGCTCGTTCACAGAGCCTGGCAGCGGCTCAGCTCCGGGACGGAGGGGGAGGCGGGAGGGGGAGGCGGGTGGGTGGGGGGGGGGGGGGGGTCAGGGGGGTTTGGCCAGATATTAAAGCGAAGGTGAAACGGCGTTTTTGAATCTAACCTGGGGAGATGAAAGGGCCGCCCCCTAATGCGGTTCCCGACCTCCCTCGCCGGCGCTGCCTTTCGCTGTTTGCCGTCCCGGTTAACTATTACCAGCGCTGTGTACCTTGGCTGCGTCCCAGAACTGCTACACACACGCGGGCCATTATCAAAGGAGGCCTGCACTGCGAGGCTGGAGTCCTTCCAAAAACCCCAAGCGCTCTGCCCCGTCACTGCAGTGCCCCGCGCACACAGTGCACCAGGCCGCTTCGGGCACCCCCCCCCCCCCCCAGCCGACCCACCTGACCCCCCACCCACCCATTCATTCTCTCTTTATCACCAAAGGAACTGCCGCTCTGCCAATGTTCTGCTAGTTTAAAAAAAAAAAAAAAAAAAACTAGACTGGTAATTGATTAATCGATCACATTTTTTGTGGATCTTTGTTTGCTTTTCCATATTTACCTGGTGCCATCTGTTCTGATGGGGGTGGTCCTTGGAGCCTTGGAACCTTTGATAGTGCAGCTTAGAGATACTGTGGGCTATTGTTGGTTAGCGCTGGGCGCACAGTTGCTCATTCTCACCCTGCGTGTTGCGGGCTCCTCCTGAGGGGCGTAACAGTGGAAGCTTGTGGAAGCGGGCTCATCTGTACCTGTGAGGGACTATGTGTCAGAGAGCGAACGTGACTGTGCAGAGCACAGAGCTTCAGCCTCTGCAGTCGATCACAGAGCCCCGGGCATTGTGTTAGGCAGCACAAGGCATAACAGTCTGTGGTGGCTCACGCAAGACAATGGTGGTGGTTGTAGTTGCGTCCATGCCGTGCGTGCATGCGTACGTGCATACGTTTGTGTGTGCGTGCGTGCGTGTGTGTGTGAGTCTCTCACAACCACAGAGCATATTTAGGTTTTATTTAGGTACTTAAAGGTTGTTCCATTTCTTTCATTTGTGGTTAGCCTGGTGTTTGTCGTGTTGAAATATTGAAAGGGAGCAGCCCACTGAATAGCAGAAAGTTTCGAATCACTTGCAGTGTCTGTGGAGTCTACATAAAGCGTGAAGTTTTAAGCTGATGTGGCTGTCACAAATGCAAATTGAGTCGCATTAACTACAAAGGGAGTTTTTTTTTTTTTTTTTACACATGTACTACACTGCAGCTGTTTGCATATTAAAATTTCAAATATGTATCGAAGTCACATAGCTGGGATCACTGGAAAAACACTATCGCTGGGTCTCCGTTGCCGTTTCAATTAAAGAAAGCTGCAGAATTCCTTTGTTGGCTCACGCTGTTCTGAAATGTGGGGCCTACGTGTCGTCGTCCTCGGTTGATTATTGCTTGACGTCTGAGGACGCCGGTCTGAAAGCCGTTCCGCAGAGCGGCGTGGCGAACGCTGAGGGTACCGTTGAGAGAGCGGCTGTCTGGAAGGCCCTGGCGCGTGTGGGGGCAGGCCGGCCGGCGAGCGCTTCCTTTCAGCAGCGGCTTACAGCCTCCCCCGAGCGCTAGGAGACGGCGTCCTCTCAGCCGCCGGAAAGGCGTCCGCCGCAGGCCCGAGCGCGATAACGCCTTCAGAGCGCCTGCTCCATTGTGCGCGCTAGGGGACGAAAAAGTTTCGCTCACGTTTAGTTCAACGGAGACCCGGGTTCGAGCCCGGGTCCTGCCGGGTCCTGGAGTTACAGCCGGCGGCGGCGAGGGAGCGGCGAATCGGACGGCCGCTCCGGGGGGGGGAGGGAGGGAGGGACTCGGTGGGGAGAAGCGTCTTCGCGCGTTGGCGGCTCTGTCCGCGTCGGGATCGCGGTCGGCGGGACGAGGCGTTGGGCCCCGGAGGAGACGTGGCGAGCTCGAACCTGCTGACGGGGTTGGTTGTGTGGCGGCATATTCGCCGCAGTGCACGGGGAGTTGAGTAACACTAGGGGACCAGTTGTCCAGTAAATTGGGAGAAAAACGGGGGGGGGGGAGAAAATCTGAAATAAGAAATCTTCTTCAAAAAAAATAAAATGAAAGGCCTTAGAAGCCTTTTTGCTCTCCGCTCCCTCTTTCCCGTTTTCTTCTTGCCTTTCATTGAAAAAGAAGGGGGGAAAAAAAATCTGCCGCAGACAATGGCGGAAGCCTCTTCTTTTATCGGTGACCTGAATACACAATTCACACCAAATGTTAAATAAGTGAAAATAAAAGGTGCTGCTTACCTTTCCCATGGGGGACCTGGGGACAATGGGCCTGTCTGGCTGGGAGATGTACTCTGGGGGTTGGAGCAAGTGGATCTGTTTTTGTGGCAAACAAAGGCTGGCTGGCTTGGGTTTACCTTTGAATTTGTTCTTAGGTGGGGGGGTGGGGGGGGGGGGGGGGGGGGGTAGGTTGGGTGTAAATTGCCAAATCCTGATTGTGTTTTAACATGTGCAAGTCCGTATGGTTAAAAAAAAAAAGGCTTTATTCGTGAACGTAATGCTGCGCGAGGATGTGGGGTTGCAGAATTTCAGCCTGTGGTGAAAGAGTCCACAGGGGCTAATCGCAAAAAAAAAAAACGTTTTGCGCTCTGGTTATATAATGCGTTTATCGCGCTGGGCATTGTTTGCGCAAGCACCTGGAATGGAAACCGATGGGTTTAAAAAAAAAGAAGTTCCATGGAAGTTACTGTTCCCGATCCAAGCTTCGCTGGAGAACGTGACTGTTTCGTTTCGATAACCCCGGCCGGCCTGCTGCGGTCGAGACGTGCAGAGAGGGTCACGCCCGGAGAGCGACCAGCTGCCGCGGTCGTCGAGCAGGACACGGTGGACGTGCAGCCCGGAGCCCCAGCTTAAACCTGAGACGGGTAATTGTGGGGGGGGGGGGGAGGGTGGAGGGGGGGGGAAGGGGGATTTGGGGGGGGGTGGGGGAGCATCGCCCTCTTGGATTTTTTCCACGCCTGCGAAAAGGACCAGCGCCATTGTTTTGCCCCATAATAATTTCCTTTTGAGTCACTTCCACGCGCTTTCAGGGCGGCGAAAGTGGATACGGCCGGGGCTATCCGTTACATGGAGGATCTGATAAAGAGGGCCAGATAAAGCCCCCGCCATAGTAAACGCCTCATATTTGATCTTCAAAGCCGAGGTGGCTGAGATGTCCCCCCGTGTGGCAGCGCGGCCAGCCCGACCGGGGAGCCTGATCCGGACCCCCTGCTTCCTGTCACCCCGGCCCTGGAGGTGGAGGGAGGTTATTCAGACCCAAAAAAACCCATCTGGGAGGCTGGGGAGTGTGTATAAAACGACCAGGCCCCCCCCCCCCCCCCCCCCCCCGCAGAACCTGCCCAGGTTCAGGGTTCACACAGGAGCCCCGACGATGATTGACAGGCCTTGGGAATTTACACCTTTTTTAATGTGATCCGGGCCCTTCCGCTGGAAATCAAAGCGGGCTCAGGCAGCCGGATCAAAGGGCGGATCGAGACGATTATAAATCCTCCCAGAATAAATAAATAAGCGAAGCGCCGCGTCGGCCCCGCCCCGCCGTCGCGGGTGTCGGGTTGCCGGATCGCGGGTTTTGAATGACAAGGAAGGCAACCCAATACGCCGGTTAGTGTTGTGCGCTCCTGAGAAGTATGTTAAACGGCCATTTAGGCTCCCTTCAGCTTTCGCCTGAACCTAACTGGCGGGGTTGATTGACTTGAGGAAGGCGCTACCTTCCTGGAACCCGTCGACTGTTGAGTTCGAAACAGCCGTGCGGTTACACACAGCCAGCCGCCTGCGGTGCGGTGTGACTGGCCAGGTACTGACGCAGGGCTGGTCCAATTGGCTACGTCTTTTCATCAGTAGGCTGCTTTTATTGGCCGGGGGCCAGCCCTATAAACGGGAAATGTCTGTGACTGAGTGACTGAGTGAGTGATGAAGTTACACCATTGGTCGGCCGGTTAGGTCCAGCCATATATACTAGGTTTTGACCTGGTCTTGTTGTTGTTGTATCTTTTCCCCCTCTCTCTTTGAGGAGTTATGAGGTGGGACTTTGTTTGTCTTCAGTTTATCTGACTCATTGAAACGTCAGAAAATGCATCAGGCTACAATTATAGAAACAAAACCGTTCAACATGCTAATGTAGCTAAGTCTAATGGGGCATGGTCTGCACTTGACATTTCATTGTGCTTCAGTGTACTGTCATAGAGCCTTGCTGGCCTTTTAGATTCAAATGACTTATTTTTTAGGCGATATTCAAACGTGTTAGACATTTACATTACAGCATTACCTGGGTTGATCTACCGTAGATCTGCATATAAAGTAGCACATCATGGAGGCTTGCCATTGCTTTGTTCATTGTTTAATTCAGATCTGCTGTCCTAATCTAATGTAAATTCAAGTCTGATGCTGGGTTCCCCTTCCAGGCCATCTTTTTCAAATGTAGCAAAGCTAATGATGTTTTTTTTTCCCTCCAGTGGAAAGCGATGTACGTAAAACTGTAAAACAGCATTCAAACCTGCATTTTTTAAATATCAATTACACATCAAGCTGAAATCATTACCTGCTTCAGGTGGAACATTTTACAGGCATCCTTTCAGGGTTATTTAGCCAGCAAAGCCGTTTAAAATTGCTAAATAAATTAAAAAAAAAAACATCTTCATACGGACAGTGTGCCATCACTCAAACTCTAACTAACAGGCAGACTGAAATTCAAATGCAAATCAAAATGTGCTTTATTGGCATGACCACACATTGGCACAGTATTGGCAATTCAATCATTCAGACAGAATTTAAATGAACAATAACAAAATCAACTGCATCTGAAAATTATGATTTTTAAATTACCTTTCATAAATTTAAATGAACTCCTCACATCGTAGAGATTTGTCACCAACACTTATCGCTTGTGCAGCATTACTTACGCAACCAACCATTTTTGCATGGATCCAATATTCTGTGTAATTTGTAGTTTGTGGGTTTTCAATGAATATTCAGAATCAGCTGTTCCATGCATTTAATTACATTGTAGAAGCAGATTGGTCTTTTGAGGAGTGGACTACAATGCCAGCATGCAGTTTTCAGAAGCAGCTCTACTGTATGTGATCTGTTCTATGGTGACCCGTACTCTAGGCTTATGTGGCATTGCATCACTGATTGACGTGGAGGTTATATTCAGATGAGAATAATAGGTACATTCTGATTTGGAATGAACATTCTGAACGAGCTATTACACGCTTTCAAAATGTTGTATCTCGTAATGGCAGACTGATCTGAGAGCACATTAACGGAGGATTCTGCCTTTTTTATGCAGAAAAAAGAGCCAAAATACTGGAATGAAATACACTGCGTTTTGTAAACTCAGGTATTCTGTGGTCTTTTATCTGGGCAATGACCCAGACTTGAACCAGCAAAATAATTACTCCTGTTTCATTGAGCCAGTCATCTTTCGGTGTCTGACGTGTGTTACATACCGATCATAATATTTGCCCTGCCTTTGGTAACATTGCCAGATTCAAAGAGGAAGAGCCTAATTTGAATGAAACGTTTAAAATGAGATGTCACACGCTCTAGCTAGCTTTTGAAAGACAACGCCTTTGATTTGTTTTCTGTGCATGTCATCGTTGTATTGGGGCCAATTAAAGGTCTGGAACATTACTGTGCTAGTGGTAATAAGGCTAGTAGGACTGCGGTAAGGTTGTTGTCTGCGCAACAAAGCACAATCTGAGTTGGTTTGTGATGCTCTACCTCAGTGGTGATCAATGGTAAACTCGAATTATAGCTATGTTTCTCATGCCTGCCGTTGCTATGTTACTACAGTATAATGTGGTCACTAAAGGTGTTGAATATTAACAGGTTGTTAATATTTGTAAGTAAAAAAATTAAAAAATCTAGTTTGTTTATCAAAGATTGTTGGCCTTTTAAAGCTGCTTAGATTATGATCTTCCTGTGTGGGGGGGTGCTGTACAGGTGTGGTCTTTCTTTTCCCCTCAACTTTGTTGTATATGTCTCAGCCTTCAAATTTAAATTCAGGTATTTTCTCTTAATTAGGGCTAATAGGTGTGCCTGTCATGAGCAGAGGCACACTTTAGAGGGAGAGGTGTTGCATTATTGGTTTGGGTTTATGTGACTGTGCTCTCCTTGTTGTGTACTTAGTCTTGCTGTAAAATTGATTTTTTAAATTTTTAGATACGCAATGTATTTACGTAATTAATGTATTTACGTAATTGTTTTTTTTTTTTTTTTTTTTGTACCACCGTAAGGCAGTGGAGTTGGAACAGTTGGGATGAAGACTGCATTAGTGCCAGAAACACAGCAGTATCATAAGATAGCTCTGAGGGGCACTGGAGCTGAGCATAGCGTGTGTGGAAAATGTATTCCAGAAGAACCTACCTACTTTTCACAGGCCTGCTCAAAAATTTACTTCGGCCTTACACCACTGTACCTTGCGCAACATGAGTAAATGAAAACACTCCGAGGGTTTTTTATTTGCTTTGATCAGAACACCAGACCATTATTTGTAGCTTATTTCATCCCACTTCTGTTACAGGTATCATAATTAAATTATGAACGGTATACATTTATCGTGCTATTATTGTATTGTAAGGTTGCCTATTTAAGTTATTTTCATCAAAACACAAGTGTATTAGTGTAAAATGCAGATTTTGAAATGTTCTGCGTTCCAAAGACGCTGCATTCCATGGGCTAGCGCTGATATTTGGAATAAGCTACAGTGTGAGTATGCGAAATCTACAGAAGCAGCTATATGAAAAGATAGCTGGGCTGTGCCGCAGTTACTTTTGTTTTTGCAAAAAGTATGTTGATTTTGCTCCACATTTTGTACACCATAGAAGACAAGAGATTGGTCCCTACCGCTCATCTCCAAAGTTGCATCCCCAAACCCGCACATCTCTTATTCTGCTGTCTTCGTTCTGAAATACAAGGAATAAGGGCAAGCATTTTGTGCCGCATTCCGACAGGTATGAAGTAATACGAATGGTTTAATGTGTTGGGTGGTGAATTTGGGTCAGTTCCATTTTAGTTCAGCCGGTTAATGGGAATTCATTCAGTCAATTAAAAAAAAAAAAAAAAAATCCTCGTAAAACGCTATGCTTGTGAATGGAATTGCAATTCATGTCCTGGACTGATTGTACTGAAAAGGAATGTTGACCGGCTATAATTTAGCATACGTTTAAATACTTACTAAACAAACCATGTCACATGTTTTCATTGCGATTCGTTTTATGATATTCAGTGTGGGGGCCTGAGCAGTGTGATCAGGTGGCGGTGTGAGCCGGGCCAGTAGAGGGGATTAGCTCCGTGAATGAAATGGCGGTATGCGGTACTGTAGGTTCACCTGTTCCAAAAACAAGCCTCTGCCAGCTTCCCCTTTTACCAAACGGGCTGCAGTCTTAGTACTGATTCTGAATGAGGCCCATGCCCTGCTACTAATGACACAATAACTGAAGAATGAAGAAGTAGTGTTTGTGATGGGGGGGGGGGGGGGGGGGGGGGGGGGGGGGGGGGGGGGGGGGGGGTTGGAACACGGGGGGGTTTGGGGGTGAGGGGGCGGGTGTTTGCTCTACCGCTGATTTACAGTTTACATTCTTTTCTATTTACAAAGGGAAGAAATACTGCAAATGAGTTCAATTGAGAAGCAACTTTTGAACTTTTTTTTTTTTTTTTTTTTGTCCGTGCATGCAGCAGATAGTGATTGTGAGCCATTCCCTTTAATCTCTTTCAGTTCTCCTCCCATACAGGGTCAGAAGTGTAGCCTGAATGCTACTCTGTCAGATATGCTTATGTTTTCTATTTTTTTTTTTTTTTTTTAGATCTCTTATCTGTTATTGTCATAGCAGTGCAGCGTAAACAGACACAAGCTGGCATAGGTGTACAGAGGAACTGGAACCTGATTGAAAGCCATTTCTCCTTCACTGACTGGGATCAAAGGAGTTTTTTTTTTTTTTTTTTTGCTGCCAAACAGCCAGAGTGGATCTGTAGCAGCCCCGTGTGAGTGGCAAAGCAGAAAAGCTTCAAACCAAACAAGGGAACACAGAAGGAATGCTTGATTGGAGAGAGGGAAAAAAAAAAAAAAAAAAAAAACACGAAGCATAATAACTTGTGCAGAGAGGCCCGGGAGATCACACCTGATAGCCAATCAGATCACTGGTAGGGGCCAGGATGGGCGTGCGCTTTCCTAATTAGGAGCCTCAGAAGATGGATGCCGCCGGAGCGCGCGCCCGCGCGGTTGCATAGCGCCATTGTGCCAGCGGACGCGCGGAGCCGTATGCGGTGAGGTCATCGCCTGCGGGGCCGGGCCCCCCTCCCCACCCTCCCGCACCCCCGGCGCGGACACGCAGAGCCCAGGCAGGGGATGCGCATGCAGCGGGGGCGGGGGCGGGGGGGGTGGGGGCGGGGGAAGTGTGGGAAAAAGAAGGGAAGGGGGTCCTATTCTGAACCCCACAATCGCCGCGTTCGTGTCCGTGCCGGAGTGCCCTAGTTCCGCGAGGGAGAAGGAGTGGAGCTGGGCGGCGGTAGGTGCTGGGAGCCGGGGTCTTCCTCGCGTGCGTGCGTGCGCGCGCGCGCGCGTTCTGGTGTGGGGCACCTTGGGGGGGGGGGACGCGTTGTGGCCCGTCAGAATCGTGGGGCGTCCGGAACACCGATCGGTAATGAGGTTCTGCTTGTGTCAGGAAGCTTTGTGAACCGTCAGGGGCCTTCCCCCCACCACACCCCCACCCTTTTCTTTGTCATTATGCATTTGATAAGGAAACCATACGTAACAAACCAATTAATGGGTGAATAAAAAGATGCTTTGTTTATGTTTTTGTGATTGCAAGCTATATAATAGGCCAGCAAGTGTTTGGGGCAGTGAAGTAGGGGAGCAGAGAAAGCAGGCTGTCAGCCAAACTCCTCCCTCCCTGGTTCCCTTTCTGAGAGGTGTGTGTGTGTGTGCGTGTGTGTGCGTGCACGTGCTGCTGAGCTATTGCAGTTGATGTATGTGGGGGCCATTTCTGAAATGCCATCAACATGCCCCACACACACACGCGCACACACACACACACACACATACACGCACACACAGTCACACACGGCGCTGTTCTCCCTCTGAGCCTCTTGAGAGCGGCTCTTGCTGTGTTGCAGGCGGTCCACTCCGCTACGACGGGAGAGAGGGCTTTTCTTTCGCCGATCCTCTTCCAGAGCGACGCTCTGACTTGGCTCCCCCCGGCTTTCGGTCACGGGTCGCTCTGCCCGTGGGGCGTCCGGAACACCGATCGGTAATGAGGTTCTGCTTGTGTCAGGAAGCTTTGTGAACCGTCAGGGGCCTTCCCCCCACCACACCCCCACCCTTTTCTTTGTCATTATGCATTTGATAAGGAAACCATACGTAACAAACCAATTAATGGGTGAATAAAAAGATGCTTTGTTTATGTTTTTGTGATTGCAAGCTATATAATAGGCCAGCAAGTGTTTGGGGCAGTGAAGTAGGGGAGCAGAGAAAGCAGGCTGTCAGCCAAACTCCTCCCTCCCTGGTTCCCTTTCTGAGAGGTGTGTGTGTGTGTGCGTGTGTGTGCGTGCACGTGCTGCTGAGCTATTGCAGTTGATGTATGTGGGGGCCATTTCTGAAATGCCATCAACATGCCCCACACACACACGCGCACACACACACACACACACATACACGCACACACAGTCACACACGGCGCTGTTCTCCCTCTGAGCCTCTTGAGAGCGGCTCTTGCTGTGTTGCAGGCGGTCCACTCCGCTACGACGGGAGAGAGGGCTTTTTTCTTTCGCCGATCCTCTTCCAGAGCGACGCTCTGACTTGGCTCCCCCCGGCTTTCGGTCACGGGTCGCTCTGCCCCCCCCCCCCCCCCCCCCCCCCCCCTCCTCCATGCGAATGTTTTCCCTGAGACCGAGGGTACAGTTAACCCCCCGCCCCAGGACCCCGCCCGTGCAGACCGCGGGGTGAGATGGCTGCCGGCATTCACGGCCTGTCATTGAAAAGCCAGCTGTTTTACCACCGCACCCCTCCTCCCCCAATGGCCTGCCCCTCACCCGACTCCAGGATACCCCCCTCTCGACGCCCTCGCCCCCCCCCCCCCCCTCGATGGACGCGGAGCTTTTCCCAAAGCCCGGGGCATCGGTCCCGGCAGGCATCGAGTTACGCGGGCGCCGCAGGAAGTGCGTGCCGCTCTCCCATAAGGATGTGGCGAATCACAGAAATGAGAGATGCGAACCCAAGTGGCAGCGGTTCCGCAGGCCTCCCAGGCTCCCCCATCCAATCTGCTGCTGCTCGCAGAGAGGGGGGGCTTTCACTGTGACCGTACGACAGAAATAGAGCGCAGTCCAGCACTGCTGCCGTCTTCCGAACCCAACAACCGCTGCCGGGTTGCTTCAGATTGTTGGCCTGTGCGTTTAGCATTTGAGGATGCCGACAGTGATTTGCGACGTTGCCTTTGAGGGGACTTTTGTTTTGTCATGTCTTTTCCTTTTTTTGTGACCACTCTGGGCCGTTTCTGTCTTATTGAAGGGGACATGTTGAACCTGTTTGTTAGCACAGACCCAACACCCTTTTGTTTTTGATAAGTTATTACTTGTGTCCTTAGGGAGATGCATAAAGTAATGTTGTATTGACTTGTCCTAGAATGCAGCTCAGAGTTGAATAATGGGTGTGGAGAAAGGTTTCTCTTCCATCTCAAGGGCCTAAACTGATCCTCAATTTAACAGACTCCCAAGACGCTTGAGTAGGAGGGCGGCCATTAAAAAAGCACTGTTTAATAAGGGAGGAGAGCAGTGTGGAGCCTGCATTGCGGTGGTTGGCAGGTTTGGAAATTAATTTCCACGCGTCGGAGTCCTAGCTTTCTTTGGCCGCTAGCCGCACAGCCGCTGTTTGCGTAGCCCTCGCCGCTGATCTTGTCCGCGCCCGCTTTCCGTTTTCGTCATTAACCCCTCGCCTTGTGCAATCGCCCGCCGACCCTCAGACCCACTCTCCTGAACCCCCCCCCCCCACCCCCCCAACCGCCGCTCCAGTGACGGGATTAGGGCGTAGGCGTGGCCCTATAGCAACAACTGGAAGTGCTTAAGGGCCCTTGAGCGGCCCACAACCCCCCCCCACCCCTCCCACCGCCATTTCACACGCCCTAATCCCCACCAGGCCGCTCGGTCTGAGTCGGGAGGGCAGTTCCGGAGGGGGGGGAGAGGGCTGTTCCGGGGGGAGAGGGCTTGTCAGTCACTCCGCAGGAAGCCGGCTTTTCTGCTTCCTGCGGCCGCGGTGTCTCGGGGCTCGCGCGCTTCCCTTGGCGGCGTGAACCTTCCCTCAGAACCTTCACAGCACTCTTCGCCATTTGCATTGCGACCAAATCACGCGGTGCATTTTTCAGATGTTCAAATACTTCTTTTTAACAAAACCAGTCAAAAAACTTCCCCCCCCCCCCCCCCCTGCCCCACTCAAAGTGTAGTGTGCACTCTACCGGTGCAGTGCATATTCTTAAGCACGGTGTGAAATCTCTACAGTTTTTGGCTGGACCGCAGCAGCGGGGCCAGCCCTACAAACGCGAATGTCTGTGACTGACTGACTGAGTGAGTGAGTGAAGTTACACCATTGGTCGGCCGAGTTATGACGTCACACCATTGGTCGGCCGGTCCAGCCGTATGCTAGGTTTTGACCTGGTCTTGTTTTCACATTGTCAGGCTCTCGGCTCTTGTGTGGCTGTGGCCACACTGAAGCTGGCCGCAGTAACACCAGGCCTATGCGCTGTGGTATCGCAGCTCATAGATTTACTGTGCCCAGTGTTGTTTTCCGTGCCGCTAGACCAATCCCAGAAATAATTGGCTGGAGCTTGTGTAACATAAGAGGGTATGATGGGTGGAAAAATCCCTATCAAAATTAGCCAGGTCTTAAGGACATTTTATTTTATTTTATTTTTTTTTTAGTGGCTGAGGAGGGGCAGCCTTAATGAGAGACTTCCATTGTTTTAAGGAGCAGCCGCCTGCTCACAGCTGTGGATGAACTCCCCAGCATAGTTGGCACCGTGCCTTCAACAGTTATAGCACTTTAAACAGGAGGAGGAGAAGTCAAGCTAATACATGAAAATGCTCTTGATGCTGACTAACAGTGAATAGCTTGCAGTGTCCAGGAAGTGCCGCGTTCCGTTATTGCATCAAAGTGAGCAGGCAGCGACAAAATGGCGGCCGCGGCTGGAACGTCACCAGCGGAACATGATGGCGAATCCTGCATTTAAGAGCGCCGTTTGTAATTTGAGTGGTCAAACTCCAGAATTTCTTCTCCAGTCTCCAGAATTTCTCTCTCTGTTTCTGTGATCTTTCCGAAGAGTCCTTTTTGAAGGCAGATGTTTTTTTTTTTTTATCTTTCAGAAATGTTCAGGGATACATTTGCAGTTTGTCTTTTGGCGTACTTGCTGTTCGCCGACCAGCTTTCAGACACAATAACAGAGTTGTAGCCTTTGATGATTAGGGAGCCGTGCAGCCTGTGCCTTTTAACGGCGCAGTGTGTATACAGTCCTCAAGGTCACGCCGAGGTCGTGCCCTTCCACTGTTATGTCTGCTGTTGTGCTCTGGCTGAGAAACTGGACAAGTGTGGCTGGGATTAAGGTCAGGAGTGGCCAGGTGTTGCTTTGAAATGGCTGACTATTTAAAGACACACTACGCATTTCAACTTCCACCATTTTCTCTGTTTTGATGCCTTAAGATTCTGCATGCAGAAAAATAAGTACACACAGTTTACCCAATTATATTTATTCTGTGTAAGTGTATAATAATCAGCACTATTTCTGGGTATTTATGACCAGTTTCACCTCAACAGCTGTTCAGACCGAGGGTTTTTCGTCTGTGTCTATTCTTTATGCTAACAGATGGACGCTGTTCTCTGGCATCTCCACAAATGAACATAGCCATCGCAGAATTATGAATAGCTGCTCTCTGTCAACTTGTTAGTTTCTGCTTTGTGATTCATATGATTTTTCTTTTTATAGCTTTAACCACTGATTGGCTCTCATTGCACTGCATGTATTTTACCAGCTCTGGTGTCAGGAGGAGTCTGGACTGGTCTGCAGGGGTTTCTGTGTGTGGTCATTTGTGCCCTCTGTGTTTATGACAGTGTTGCTTTTGTGCTACAGAGCTCACACTCAATTTAACGCCGACCATCACTGCTTTTTCCAGAACAAAAAATGCCACCCTTTTTCGACGGCTAGGTTGAACTAGTGTTTTTCACGTCGGCAGTTTTTTTTTCTATTTTCATTTTTTTGGGTTTCCTGCCCGTGTCACCTCAAGAGTATCACATCGTAACTGAGATGTTTCCCTGTCTCCAAACCACCAGGCGTAGTCCCCCCCCCCCTCCACAGTGGACCCTGGGTGTTTCATCTTGTTTTGAGCAGAACAAAAATGGTGCGTTCCATAGCTAGGGGCTCATATGTGTGTATCAGTAGTTAGTGTAGCACAGTCATGACTGTCTTTGTGTGTAGACTGTTTTCATCACAGTGTGTAAAAAGGAGTGTGCTGGACTAATGCAAGTAGAAGACATGTACATTTCCTGCTTCAACTAACGTTCATAGGATGTCGCATATATAATGTTGCAAAAGCACTTTTTAAAATATCGCAGACTTTTTATTGAAATATATGTGCTTCACATTATACCTACCTACTTCCTTTATTCTCTTTTAAACAACATTGCAACATTTGAAAATGCAAACATTTTCATTACATTTGTTTACTTTCCCTTTTACTTTTTTGATTCTTTCCCTTTTCTTTTTTGTAAAAACTGATTTTTAAATGAACACACTCTGCTGAATCAGTTGATGATTTCTGTTGTTAAATGCAAAATGTCATTGGGGACCAGGGTAATACGCAGTTATACAGGTGCCACCCAGAGGAGTATGTTGAGCTTTAGCCTACAGGTGTCACCCTGTTCAGTCTCGCACATTGGCTCGTATTGGTATGGCTTCTACAGCAGTGGCTGGTTTCAATACATCAGTGCTCCCCCCCTCCCCCCCACCATCCGTTTCTTCGCTCTTACCTTCTGTCATGTCAGCTCTAGTTGTTTACCTTCTAACATGGAGAGTCAGTTACCAAACGCCGGGCACTGTGCAATGGGGTTTCAGGTAGCTCGAAAAAAAGCAGCGTCTGTCACTTTAAAGGTCTCACATGTACTCCCTGCTGGTCATTAAGACCATCTACTGTCTATTTTGGGAACAGGCGGGGTGCGCGTATGCAAATACGCAGGGTTTAGTAATATTGGTTAGGTCTGCACCGTGGGCCGTGCTTACTGGTGGAAGCAGAGATGACCAACGCACTGTCTGCCTTTGTGAAGCCTGTCCTTTCTGATCGAGGACTGTCCTAATAGCCACTCTCGGTCTATTCACTATCTCCATGAAATTGATAGTGTTTACAGTCATAACAGCAGGTCTTTTCCATCTGCCCGTCTCCGTGCGGGGGATGGGGATCCAGCTCCTGTTGTGTGTCTCCAGGCCAGTTCGAGAAGGGCCGTAGGGCGTACGACCCCCGGGGCTCAAGAAAGGATACGTGTCAAAGATCAGTGCGAGCCTGACCTGGGCGCCAGGGAGTCTGTGTGGCAGCTGGAGTTTGAATGGCAAAGCACCACAGAGCATTTAGCAAAAGTGGGATCGTGGGAGATGATGTCCCCAGGCTGTGGACTACACAGCCCACAATGCTTGTTCATCGCAGAGTTGTTCATCGATATCCTGCGTTCTTGCCTGGCAGAGCAGCGGGGACTGTGACCACGATATGAATATAACTGTATGCCATTTTACATACTGAGGGTATATATATATATTTTTTTTTTAATCAATCTCATAATCCAGTTTCTGGCGCCCGTTAAAAATAATGAATCTTAGTGCATCGCCACCAGTCTGAGATTTCCCTAAAATATGGCCACAGCTGCTGTAGTGAAAGTGGAGTGTAGTGGAAGCAGAATGGATATAAATGTATTCAGACCATCAACATAAACAAGATGTCTGACTCAGCAGTGCACTGAACAAGTGACGGCGTCACCAGAAACCATCGTCCTGAGTTTTGGTGGGGGTCACAAGAATGATCATTACCTCACCCCCCGCTGCTGTGGTTGCACCGGGCGGCTTCCTGCTAGACAAAGGCCGCCGGCGCGACCGAGGGGGGGGGGGTGAAGGAGCGGGATCAATAGAGATGAATTAAAAAAGATTACGTATTCATCCGAGCCTTTGAGAGGAAGCGATGCCTGGCGTACCCTACCCCCGGCCGTCAGACGATCCGGGGATGTTGCTCGCAGGTGCGGGGAAGGTGGGGACTGATTCACTGTTCCCCCCCCCCAAACCCCCCCCCCTCTTCAGGGCACTGGGTTTGTGACTGATGCCAGAACCCCCTCACCCCCCCCCCCCCCCCCTTGCCATGTGCCTTATCTCAGCCCTTGATCTCTTAGGCCCGGCGCGTTTCTGCACGTACGGCCTTTGTCTCTTATCCGTAATCCCCATCTCTTATCAGCCTTTTATGTGAAAGCTTTTTTTTTCCCTCTCTCCATCACCACCACCCCCCGCCCCACCCGCCCCACCCGCCCTCACGCTCCCCCCGTCCGACCCATTCGGGAAGCTTTATTTTCCGAGCCCTCACAATAAAAGCCCACATCAAGGCGCTGACCTGACGGGCGAGGTCTCCGAACGGGGGGAGCCAGAGCCAGCGGGCCGCCTTCGAAGGGCTCGCCGAGGTTAGCATTGCCCTAAAAACAAAAAACCCGCTTCACGTGCTCCGCTTGCCGCGCTCCAGGTCTTTCCCCAGTAAACAACTAATTTTTAACTCGCCCCCGTCTCGAGAAATGCCAGGAATTTTATTTTTTTTACCCCAAAGGTCCTGGTCTTGAAACATGTGCTGTTAATCATTATGATTAGCATATCGAGAATGAGACTGTTTTAGCCATGCCCCTCCAGGGGTGATTGTGAAACCTTCGTTTAGCGCAGGGGAGGGCAACCCCGGTCCTGGAGTTCTGGAGACGTCTCTGGTTTTTGTTCCACCTGAGCTCGGTCCCCAAGAGTTTTTTGATTAAATATTCAGACTCAGGCTCTCGATAATGCGGGTCTGAGTGGTGAAGCGCTGAGTATCTCCAGCACGTGGACACCTGTGCTCATTAAGCCCAGAGGTCATTCCAGTTATGTAGTTATGGGTTTGAGTACAGAACCAGCAAACGGGAACATCTCTGGCACTGCAGGACCATGATCTCCCCCCCCACACCCCAGATTTAGAAGAAGGGAGGTCACATCAGTTGGAAGCCACACTTGGAAATGTTGTATTTAAGGGACATTATATCTAGGGGTGCAAACCTCAGGCTTCACCACAATAGGATACAATTTTGATTCTTGAGGCAACGGTTTGATATTTGGCTATGTCACAAATTTTGCTATGATATAATCTAAAATGATCCGTTTCAGTGGGATTCAATCAATACGTATGATCTAGCTAACACAACTGACCTACTGATGTCACGTTTAACAGAAGGAAAAATGACAGTAGCGCAAGTGATGATGAGGTTGAGTCAGAAACGTAAACCGTGATGTTGGCAGTCTTGCTAAAGAGCAAACGCCAGAAGTTTATGGACCTCTGAAGAAATATTTTATCTATGATTTATGACGACAGGGATTAAATCAGATCAATGTACACCCCTACATCCCCTCATTTCTTTGAAATGTGGAATGAGTAACTGCGGCAGATCAAAAGATTGTAACTGTTGATGATCTAATGCAATAAAAATCCGGAAAAATACGTTTCGCTTCGCAAATCAAGACGGAGGTTATGTCCTGTGCCGTTTATGGGGCCTGGTTTATAGGAAGCCGGTAAGTGGCGTAAAGAATGGCAGACGTGCCGTAAATCACGCTAGCGTTTATTTTCCGTTTTTCACGGTCTGGGTCAGCCAGGGCAGCTCCGGTCTGTGCCCATCTGTCCGTTCTCTCTCCCTTTCGTTGCTGTGTAGAGACGGCGAGAAGTCTCTCGGAAATGATCCGCTGTCATGGTGCTAATCTTGGGTTTGGCGGTGCAGTTTTGGCTACAGTAACTTGGACTGCCAAACGGTGTAAAAACTATTTCTAAGAACCAGGTTAAAAGAAGGGGAGAATTGGGCTAGATATAGTCTTCAGGGGGGTACTTCACAACATGTTATAGGAGCTGCTGGCGAGTATTTTGAAAAGAATTTGATTTCATCAAAATATTGACGAAAGTTGCCGGCTGGCTAAGTCTGTAACCCTGCTTTGCGAAATAACCTCCCTTGATGGTAGCGTGGGGCAGTTGCAGAAGTTTGGAGTTTAGGGCGGGGCTGGGTTGGGATTGGGTGGGGTTCGGACGAAGGGGAGCTTGCATCTGGTTGATTTCTCGCCGAAGCGGCGTAGAGTCGAGTTGAGAGAAAACGGCGACGCGTCCGCGCGGTCGGCGCTCGCTGCAGACGCCTCGCGGTGCTCCGGCAGGAAGGCGCAGGCCCTGGCGGTGTTCCCGCCGCCGCTCCCGGTGACGGTCCTAAGCGCCGTGCGCAGCCGGACCTGTCCGTACGGCGGCATGGCAGGTGAGGACGCGCCGATCCGATACTGGTTACCGGCATCTGCCTGATATTGGCCTAAAATCAGCCCGCGTTTTTTACTGGTACGTAGAATAATGAAAATATTTCCTCTAAACATTTACATACAATCACAAATATATCTGACCTACTAGAAATACTTGACTTGTACTGCAAATAACTAGTATACATCAAGATTTAAAACTGGCAGACAGCATGTGTACGCTAGCATGTTCTCACCATTGTTCGCATGCAACTGTAACTAGCAATTTGCTATTCTGTTTGCTAAAGCAATCTAAAAATAGCCTACATTGCCCTTCTCTCGGGACTCTTATTACATCCGTCGAAGATCCCACGGCTTGTTGGGTACTTTCTCTGTTCTTATAAGATTTTATGTTTATATTCCATTATGGGCAGCTCAGACTTCATTTGTGAAGCAGCTTCAAACATTGTTGTTTAAAAGAATGTTGGATGGCGTAATTTAGTCATGTTATATGTAGGCCTATTTGTTCTTTTTATGCAAAGTAACGGAGGGGGAGGTCTTTGTTTTCCAGTTTGAATGCATTCGTTTTTACTCGTTATTTTTACATGGACACGGATGGCCCCTAGAAAAACGTATCCACAAAGGGTTTGCATGCAGCTAGGTAATTATACACATCAAAAAAGGGGATGAGAATTCGGTATCCGCAGATGCTCAAAGTTCTATACTCGTTGTCGGCCGATACTCAAAGTTCTGTACTCGCTATCGGCCGATACTCAAAATTCTATACTCTGTATCGGCAGATACTCAAAGTTCTATACTCACTATCGGCCGATACTAAGAGTTCTATACTCACTATCGGCCGATACTAAGAGTTCTATACTCACTATCGGCCGATACTCAAATTTCTATACTCGCTATCAGCCAATACTCAAATTTCTATACTCGCTGTCAGCCGATACTCAAATTTCTATACTCGCTGTCAGCCGATACTCAAAGTTCTATACTCGCTGTCAGCCGATACTCAAAGTTCTATACTCGCTGTCAGCCGATACTCAAAGTTCTGTACTCGCTATCGGCCGATACTCAAAATTCTATACTCTGTATCGGCAGATACTCAAAGTTCTATACTCACTATCGGCCGATACTAAGAGTTCTATACTCACTATCGGCCGATACTAAGAGTTCTATACTCACTATCGGCCGATACTCAAATTTCTATACTCGCTATCAGCCAATACTCAAATTTCTATACTCGCTGTCAGCCGATACTCAAATTTCTATACTCGCTGTCAGCCGATACTCAAAGTTCTATACTCGCTGTCAGCCGATACTCAAATTTCTATACTCGCTGTCAGCCGATACTCAAAGTTCTATACTCGCTGTCAGCCGATACTCAAAGTTCTATACTCGCTGTCAGCCGATACTCAAAGTTCTATACTCGCTGTCAGCCGATACTCAAAGTTCTATACTCTGTATCGGTATCAGGAGTGCAATAGCGGTGCATCCCTAATGGCGGGGCCCGTCTCTACGGCGGCGTGGTGGGGCCTGTCTGCGCTGCACTATGGCGGGGCCCGGTGCCCCGGCGCCCAGCGGCACCCAGCGGCGGCCTGCCTGCCTTCCCCGGGCCTGCCGCGCCGCGCCGAGCGTGTCTCCACAGCAGCCCTGCACCCGGCACCCTGGCCCCGAGGGCCGGAGGGAGCGTCTCGGGAGCCGGTCGGCACCAGGGAGCCCAGCGCGAGCTCCGCTGAAACCCCTAGAGCCAGATCCCTCTGCGTGCCATTATTTATAGCCTGTAATTAAACCGTTTGAAGTGTAAGATGGATTTTATTAAGAATACACTGTCATTTTCTCCCCTTTTCCCTCTGCTCGGATGTCAGTCAAATGAAATTGTTTTTGAGAGAGAGGCCTGCTTTTTTTTTTTTTTTTTTTTGCTTTTCCTGTGCTTTTAAGCATGCTTTGTCTTTGCTCTTCACCCTCTTGAAGACGCAGACCACAATAACTAATTATTACTGTGAATTATTTTCTTTAAAAAGTATTTTATTGCAAGTTGTGTAATGCTTGTTTCACGGAAGTAACATGCATCATTATTTTGCTTCTGTTTTTGGTATTTCCATTTTAATAACACGCGATAGAAATTCAAGAATGTTTCAAGCTACCTTGGATCATTCATGGCTTCCATTTTAGGAGCATTTGCTCCTGAAAATGGATGCCTAACCATAAAAAAATAATTTAGGGGTGCATCTGCTAATTGGGGTGCATTAGCATGCTCCCGCAATTTTTCGACTGGTGCGCGTGTGCACCTTGGAATGGAGTGTTAGCGTTTGCCGTCGTCGTCGTCGTGGTCCCGCGCGCGGTGTACGCGCGGTGTTGTGCGATGTCTGGCTGGAGGAGGTCCGCGCCTCCGGATGACTCCTCCAGATGACATTCTTACGCCGGCAGAAAAGCACCGCAGCTGGAATTCCGATCTCCTTTGATATCGGGGCGCGTGTAATGTGGAAAACACCCCCGGTCCTCGGCTCCGCTTCCCCCTCTGAAAGGACGGGGCTTTGCGTGCCGATTTCCATTTATCCTCCTCCTGAGATCCTCGCTTTCCAGCTCAGCTATGCGAAGCATCCCTGTTTCCTAAAGGTCTTCGGATGCGTGTGCAACTCCCAGAGAGGATGAAGTATTTCTATTCGTTTGTCGCTGCCTTTGTATTTGAAATCGTCCGATTAAGCGTTTTGGAGGCCCGTGCTCCCCGGCGTCTCCTTGGAAGCCCAAAACGGCAGTGCGTTTATATGCTGTGTTCTTCTGTAGTATGAAGGTACAGACATCTGCGCTGAATTTATGCTCATTTTATTTCTTGCTGCTACTGGTTCAGTCATGTTACGGAAGAAGAGAGAGAGGAGGAACATGGGCTGGGTTATATGTGGGTTTTTTTGCCTGCTTTGATGGGGGAGAAACAAAAAAGAATATCCGTATCAAAACTTTCATCTGGGTTTTAAAGGGAGCTCTACTCCTGAATTTCTGCTTGCATCTTAGAATGTGGGGGGTGGGTGGGAGGTGGGGGGGGGGGGTCCCAAATTCAGTGAAAAGCAGTAAAAAAAAAGAAGAAGAAAGAAGACTTGCAATCACGTCCTTGCCAATCCCCAGAGGGGTTGCAAGCTGAGACTCCCCCCCCCCCCCCCCATCCCCCCCCCCCACCATCATCTCTGTGCCGGCGGGGGACACGGTTCTTTCAGTGCACCGCCTTTCAACTCCCGCACCCCACCCCACCCCACCCCTCTCCACCCCGCCCCCCACAGTCAGGTGCCAACTTCATCAAGCCCCAGAGAGAGAGAGGCCGACAGCATTTTCAATAGTTTTTTTTCCCCTTCTATTCGAATTTCTTTAAAAAAATGCTTTGGTAACATTTACGGTATGTATTTCATGCCAATAAAGCATATTGAATTGAACCGAGAGACGGACACCAGAGAGAGACCAAGAGACTAACCGAGAGAAAGACCAAGGAACAGAAAGAGGGGGGGACCGTACACAAGACAAACTTGGACTCACCTGGACAAGCCTGGCAGGATTAATTTAGCTTAAAATGCAGGTTGCAGAACTAGACTAGCGCACATCCGCGGAGCCGTTTTTGTAGGCGTCTGTTAGCAGCAGCCCAAAGGCAGCTGCAGGTTGGAACACTGACCTTAAACCCTTAACTTGGAGCCAGCTTCAGCTAGCGTACTGGAGCTCTCTCTCTGATTGTAGCACAGACGGTTGTTTGTTCTGTTATCTAGGGAGAAAACGGTTATGTTATCCCTACCGTCCTTTGCATTTAATTGGGACCTGAAAAGGATGTTGCCCAGTTTTAGTATCCGGTGGGAGTTTGCAGACAGATCTATAATTACACCGCTTTGGTGTTGAAACATTCAGACCCGTATGGCCTAAACCAAGGTGAAAATTACATTGCTTGCTTCCATAAGTACAGTATTATCCCCCACGGGCTTTCCAAATAGCTGTGCAGGTGTGGCAGATGACTTGGCATAGTTCGGCCCTTCCTGTAAGGCAACCCCTTCAGTCTTTTATATTATATTTGCCGACATTTAAAAAAAAATATGAACGGTTTGAATATGAATGCAGTTTGAGTGATCAGCTTCAAACACTTCAAATAAGAATTTTAGCAGAATAGAGATGAGGCAAAAATCATGTTTTTGGTTAAACAAAAGAAAATGAGTGTATTTTATGGACTACAGTGGACTACATGTATATAAGAACAGAATAAAATGATGTTAGTTTTAGGTTTGAATGATGGCAAAAATATGCTAGCAATTTATTAGATCTTGAACGTATCGTCATGTAAATGAATCAGAAATATAATGTTTACCTCTAAGATTTTTTTTGCTAATATTTGATAAAAAAAATAAAAATCAAGTGTGTAGATGGCATTTTTATGGTGAAATCTTTGTGTTCATTGGAGCTAACAAGTTTGTCCTGACTAGCAGTAGCAAGTCATATTGAATGAACATTTCTTGCAGTTAGCCAGGTGGCTGTGAGTAAGCTAGCTTGTAGTTGTCAACAAGAATAGGCTAATAATGAACCTGTTTATGTAGTTCTTCATTGTGGTAAATCCGGTAATGGTCACCTTAATCACCTCACCAGCTAACAACCCTTTAACGCTTTTATTAAGTGCTTAGAGAGTGATGAACTCAAATGCAGTCTTGTTGATATGACAGTTATGTTCTTGTGAGTAGTTTCCCCATTAACCGAGCGGCCGAATAGCTCATGGTGAGTAATAAAATTTATCTTTCCTATGCGGCAACTTTTCTCCTCCTTTGCTGATGACATCACTCCCGTTTGTCCGTTTCTTTTGCTCACATCTAAACAACTTCATGCTTTCCTGGGTTGGGGAGGTGAACAGCCTGGTCCTTGTAATGTGAAAGCTGCTATAGTTGGCCTTTGGCAAGCAGTCTTTAACTGCTGAGCCAGAGAAGAGAACATTTGCGCTGATACTTTTACTGGGAAAAATCCTCTTTAATCCCGCTATTGTTTTACCTGTTCTGCTCTAGTATGACTAATGGAAGCCAGGCTCTGTTGACTAATGGATGATTTCATCATATAATAAGGTGCTTTGATGTTTTGAGGGCCACCCCTGTGTTCATTGCCGTTATGTCTGGCATAAAACTGGAGACATCCAGAGGAATTTGGTGTACTGGCTGAGTGATTCTACAACTGCATGAAGTGTAGATGAACCCAAGCTGGCCTAATATCACAGTTCATTTTGATAGTTTCATGGAATCTTGATGATCTCATGATCCCCATAGCAAGGGTGGAATTAAAAAGATGAATCTGTTACGGCACGCCCCCCACCCCCCCCACCCCTCATGGCATTGTTTCTGGGTGAAAACCCACTTTTGATCCGTTAATTTACTGACCAGTCAAAGCTACTTATCTAGGCGTGACTCTGCAGCAGTCATTCTAATTCCTGTGCTCCTCCACGGCGAATCGGCCAGGTTTAACTGAATAGCGCGGTGAACGATCCGAACCGCGACGCAGCTGGCTGCGTGCGTGCGTGCGGTTTCGAGCGAGGCGATGGAACTGCGTTCGACGCTGGCGCTAACACCTCCACCTCGCGTCCCGGGGCGGTTGGTTTCGTTGGAGGAGCTTCTGGGAGCCGTTTAGCTCGGGTTATTTTAATCGCTGCAGTTTTTTTTTTTCTTCTTCTTCTTCTTCTTCCTCCACGAGATATTAGCCCTGCTGAGATGCCCGATCTCCCTCACGGAAAAATCGTAATCCCGCCATGCGCCAGGGGCGCGATGAAAGCCGCCGCCGGTTCTTCGGTTCGGAAATGAAAAGATAGCAGGGCTGTGAAGCCGTAGGGCTTGTTCGCTTTCACCGCCGTTGTTTTCTTAACCTTAAACAGCACGGGTTTTTGGAACAACTCGTCAGAGCTGTCCGCTTGCCAAAAACCACAGCGCTAGGCTCCCCTTTTTCGCGCCCGTGCTCGACCGGGTGTGTGCGTCAGGGCAACTGATGGCTGGGTGGGTGACTCGTCGACGTTTTCGGATGTCCTCAGATGACGAGGGTGACTGACGGGTTCGATGAGGATTATTTTACCCCGTCTGTTTTAAAAGACGGCTCTTCTCCTTCGGGCCGACGGGCCCTTTTTCCTGAATCCGCGTCGTGCCTTCGCACAACAGCGGCGCCGCTTCTTAAGACTTCCTTTGCTTTGACAAGCGCGAGCGTGAACCTGCGCAGTTTGCCGTCGTGTCAGTATTAATCTGCGTCATTATTTTTTTTCTTTTTCTTTTTTTTTTTGTTGCTCTGAACATAAATCGTGGTGTACGCGTCATGCACATTATGCACGCATATCCGGGGCCCGCAGTCTTATCCAGAAAGGGCCTGCACGGCTACAGGCTTTTGTTCCAACCAATTAGCTGATTCCGCTAATCAAAGTGGTTAGCAATGACTCTTGGGATTGATTGGTAGAATCAGGTGTGTGACTGCCTGGTTGGAACAAAAGCCTGCACCCACCCGACCCTTTGTGGATATGATTGAGGACCCCTGACCTATTTGAAGGTCTTGGGACATCTGGTGCGTGGAAACCGCTACCTGTCAAAAAAAACGTAATCAGTTACGTAGTTAATTCTGCTGCGGGTGATTCTCTTTGAGTTGTACGTGAGTACGTTCTGCTTTGAGTCATTGCACATAGCATTGTGATACTTATCTTGCAATGCATATTTTCAGCGGTTTGTGTGGTTGACCTGATGCTTCTGTGTGGAAAGACGTTATTAACTGTCACTCTGGTAGCCCGTGGGGAAATCATAATCATAATAACTGCGTGGGCCACGCCCTGTTTAAATATGGTAATGGTAGCGCCGTGCTCCAATCTTACCGGGCTATTTTGCTAATTGCGACTTGAAAAGTCACGCCCAACTTAAATGCGTGTACTTAAAGGGTGACGTGGCTTCCATAGCAGCGCTGCGGCTACCGCTTAACACTGGCAACAAACAGCACTTCAGCTTCAAATAGCGTTAGCCTGGTGCTGCTGTTGCCACCTGCAGTTCCTGGGGATTACAAGGGGATTTTCAACAGTCGACTTTCCTGAATGCACCTTATTCTCTACGCGAGCAAAATGGCGGTCTTTAATGAAAGGTCCCCCGCCTCCCTTCCATTGTCTGCAGGTTACATCACCGCTGCATTAATGGCCTTAGCATGGCCTCGAATTTGATACGCAACATAAAATTTTTGCGAGTGGTTTTCCACTTCTTCCCCCGTTTTCAGCGTCTGGGAACTCGGCAGTGCGGCTGGGCTCTCGGCAGCTCTGAGCTGACGTGTGTGTTGTGCTTCTTTAGTTTTTTGTTATGTTCTTTGCTCGCGTCTCCAGTTCTGATTGGTTCACACTCAGAACTACCGCCATTCAGCCCTGGTGTACAGTGAGCGAGTTCACATTCCACAGAGCTAATCCTTTCTGTGCTTCGTCTGTGCGCATTTACTGTACCAAATGGGTCAAAGAGGTAAATGATGAAGCTGAGAGAGAGGGAGAGAGAGAGAAAGATGGGTTTTCCTCCATATCCTTCTCACTTATTTATGTTTTGCTTTACCTGGTTTTTCTTTCATTCTCTCATGCACGTAGTCCCACGTGGGAATAATTACAGCGACAAAATTTGCTTGTCATGAAATATTTTCCTGAGCTTGGGTATACCTGTGTATTTGGAATGGCCGTTTTGGGTTTCCCTGTCTGACTGTGGTTTCTTCTGTTTGTGACAAGCTCCAGGCTCAAAGAAAGATGTTTTTACGATGTGATATAGTTTTTTTGGCAGTGGTGAGCAGACGTGGAGGTACTAAGGAACTCTCTCTCTCTCTCTTCAAGTGCTGCTGGTTTTCCCCATTAAGCCCTCTAGCTACTGTTCACTCCGAGCATGAAAGCATCTAGATGGTGTCTGTACTGTAATTAGCTGTGAGCGTGGTTTCCTGTGAAACACCAACCCAGCTGTAACCCCCCCCACACCCCCCCCACCTCCCCCACCCACCGTGCCGCGGTCTGTGAGGCCAGTAGGTTCATTCACAGCCGGTGGAGAACACCTGCTGCAGAGTATCAGTAACCTGGAATTAAGCACGAAGAGAAACGGTCCATTCTCTGGCACGAGATAACTCTCCAGCCAGTTTTTTCATTAAAAAAAAAAAAAGTTCTCGTTCATTTAAAATGCGACCCATAGCTATCGATGGGCAACCGGCAGATCTGTTGGGTAAAAGGTCGCTGCACCGTTGGCAGGAAGTGGGGATGATCGGCGCGAGGAGGGGCACGTAGAGCCATGTGATGCCTGCCTGTTTCCCCCCCCCTATGCTGAGACTGAACCCCTGCTGGACGAGCAGGTCTTCCCATAATCCTCACTCCGCTGCACAGGAAGTAAGCTATTTGAAAGGTCTGTGGGGGAGAGGGGGGGCTATTTTGTCTGCTGTTTGAAGATTGCTATCAGGATTAGCCAACAGTGTTCTCTTTCAGGGCAAAAGGTGGGGGGGGGGGGGCGCTACTCACAGCTGGTTTTAATTTTTTTACTTGAGGACTGAACTGACATATATATTCACACCTTCCCTGCAAAGTTTTTTTAACCAGTTATTTTTTTCAGTATTACAAATGAAAAAAATAAGGAGTTTCCTTAGCGAGGCCCACGTTTCACTAGGGAGGTTTCAGAACCGTGTCCGGGCCCGCTGCAGCAGCGAGGCAAAATGGCAGCGTGGCGCGGCTGGCGGTGTTGGCGGTGTTGGCGGTGTTGGCGGTCAGGAAGGCCGGAGGCGGCGCGTGCTGGTGAACTTCCCTCGCGATGCGTAGCGGACGCGCGTGCTCCACGCCGCCCGCGAGCGGAGCCTCTGCCCTGAGACGCTGCAGAACCACGCCGCTTTGCCAGGACCCGCTACCGAGTGAAATTTTGATTTGCAGCCCACCCACAGGCACGGGCTGGAGAGAGAAGGGACAGAAAGTATGCTGTGCTCCCCCCCCCCCCCCCCCCCCAACCGCCATCCAAATAGTGGCCATTATTGCTAGGAGACTATTTTTTGTGGTTATTAGCTGGACTGATCAGTGAGAAAAACATTTTTCCAAGCAGGTGTGTTGTGTTCATGAGTGTGCATGCCTGCGTGCTTTTGTTGGTGTGTCTGTGTGTGTTTGTGTTTGTGTGTGTGTGTGTGTGTGTGTGAGAGAGAGAGAGTGTGTGTGTGTGTGTTTGTGTGTGTGTGTGTGCGTGCTTTTGTTGGTGTGCGTGTGTGTTCAAAAGTGTGTGTTTGTATGTGTGTGTGTGAGTGTGTGTTTGTGTATGTGTGTGTGTTCATGAATGTGTGTTTGTGTCTGTGTGTCTCTGTGTGTGTGTGTTCATGAATGTGTGTCTATGTGTGTGTGTGTGTGTGTGTGTGTGTGAGAGAGAGAGAGTGTGTGTGTGTGTGTGTGTGTGTGTTTGTGTGTGTGTGTGTGTGTTCATGAATGTGTGTGTGTCTGTGTCTGTGTCTGTGTGTGTGTGTGTGTGTGTGTGTACTGTACTCAGGCATGGCTCTGCTCTGGCATGCCTACAAAAGACAGCGACTAAAAATGGGTCTGGAATTTCACGCTCTGCTTTGCTGGGACTCTCCTGACAAAGTGCCTCTGAAACGCTGCTATTCCTCGGCTGCTTTTTTGTCTCGGATTCAAAGCACTTCTTTTCCACCTCTGGTGTCAATCCACGCAGGATTTATGATCTGATTGCCTCCACAGAGCCTCTGCAGCCTTATTTTGATCTCTGTCCATATGTTAAAAAATGAACGTTTGTCAAAAAAAATCAAAGGAAATGGTAAGAACAGAAGTGGTGCGCTTTTGGGGGTGAAAAGTATCTCCTTCTGGACGGGGAGCGGCGGTCGACCTTCCCCGTGTCCGCTTCGCCGCTCACCTGCGACGCTTCGCCGCTAACCCGCGGTGCGCCGCGAATGCCCGCCGGCTTTTTTTTTGTGCCCAACGCGAGCGGAAGAGCGATCGCGATCCCTCAGCCGGCCCACAAGGGGTGTGCTTTACAGTCATGTGAGGTCATCCCTTTTGTCTCCTGACCCCCTCCCTCCCCCCCTCCCCCCACCATCGCCTTCCTCACGGGGCCTCCCCGCCAGGCAGCTCCTCCGCCCCTAGGCCACGGAAAAAGCGGCCCAGGCTGCGCGGAAGTGGCGCAATAACACGAACCTGTTGAGTGATTCCGCGGGACGGCAGATTACATCGGCCTGCGGCAGACTGTCGCTTCATTGTCAGTTTAGCTTCACTGACTGTGTGAAGGAAACGGGTCCCCGTTCCTCCCTTTCACCGTTTCGTTTTCTGCCTCGGGTGCTGTGAGCGCCCCTCGGGGCCTTTATCGATGGGGGGGGGGACCGGCCGTGCGTATCCGAAAACCGGCCGAAAGCATTTCGGTTTTATCTTCGAAGATGAACGGAGCCGATAGGCAGATGAAGTCCCCGATAAGTACACAAAAGCCCGCGTATACCAAACAAATTACGAAGTTGACCTCGTGAACCGTATACAAATGACTGCGAGCGGACCTTTAGAGGGATTACGCGGGTTAGGCTAGTCACGGGCTAAATTTAGCCGCGCGCACGATCCCAGACTGTTGACATTTGCGGAGGCCCGCGGCATCAGTGCCGCGGAGACAATGAGACGATGACTTAATTCCGCTGAAGATCCTCGTGGTGCGGCCCTTCCTCGCGCGCACTCGGCGCCAGGTCCCCACGGCGGCAGGGTTGCCAGCTCTCCTTTTCTTCCCCGCCGATGCCGAAGGGCTGGCCGGTCTTTCCCTCTCCTGAGAGAGTGCCAGCGAGGAAGGGCCGGCGTTAGGAAACCAGGAACCGTCGCCGATAAATCTTGGATTTAAAGAGGCGGGGATGATCGGGGTGGGGGGGGGGTGGTGGGGGGGGGGGGGCGCCATGGCGGAGGGAAGAAAGGAGCACTGCAACGAGACTCTCTTTGAAGATGAGAGATTGAAATAAATACGGCAGCAGGAAATGACTTAAGGATCTCCTGTCGGTCTCACAGGACTGTTATTCTAATCTGCGGGGGGCGGGGGGGGGGCTGTTCGTTTGCTTCTCCCAGCAATGTATTTGCGAGAGACGCAAACACGGACGCACAATTTCCGACTGTTTATGGTAGAAGACTGCCAGCAAAGACCGAAATGTCAACACAGTTAGCGTACGTCCGTGGTCCGGTCCTTTCTTCTCCTGCCAAGGAGCTTGTCCTCCAGAACAGGATTTCCTGTCACTCCCACACTGTCCAGGTTTGGAGAACGGTTTGCCCAACACCTTTCGTTGCCGAACTTAACCGCCAGCGTTGCCAAGACCGCTCACAATACGTGACTTTGGGTTTGTTTTTGTTTCTTCACCGAAGTTGCTTGAAAAAAATCTGAACTTGCTAGTTGTGGTTTTTTTGGGTTATTTTTGAAAAATCTGGCCACTTGTTCTGGAGTATTACAAGTGACCCTGTTTTTTTTTGCCACGTTTATGGTTACTGTGGCATGCTAACTTGTAAAAGTAGCTAGCTCCGGTTCGGAATCCCTGTCGACCACCCTCCCGGGTTATTAATTGCTGTGCGGCTTGTTTCTGACAACAAGGCCGCATATTTGTCTCACTAAAATCCGGCAGCACTGCAGTCGAGCCCGAGGTGTGCAGTAGGCCTCACTGGGGGAGAAAGTGGAGCAGAAGTCCGGTTTTGGTTTGGTCTGGTCAGCGATGTAAATGAAGGGATGTCTGCTGTAACCAGTAAGGCTGCCTGTGGTGACAGAGCCACTCCTGCTCTTCAGCTCGAGGGTAACGGTTAAAAAAAAAAAAGTGAAACATCATCTCGAGAGATGGCCTGTGTTGACGAGGTCGACCCGTAATTGAATGTTTGGGCTCCGCGCTTTCTTCCCGTCGGTGGGATTCGGACTTGCCTTGCCAAGAAGGGGAAAAAAAAAAAATCATGTTTCTTAAACGCAATTGAAAATATCAGTTTGCGGTGCCAGAGGGCTTTTGTTTTGCTTTGGAAGGCCCTGGCACGCCACGCTCGCCTTGAGGAGAGCTTAAGAGGTTTCGTTCTGTAATTATGTCAAAAATACATTCAATGAGGAATGATGTATAAATAAATATAAGCTCCGCACAAAGACATTTTGTTCCCTGCGAACGTTGGAGGGCTGCGGAAATCGATGGCTTGCCCTCGCGTCTGTTTGATCGGGCTTTTGATTGGCACCGGGACATGGCAGACACTTGGAGCCCGCTGAGTGTATTTTGAGCGCGGGGGTTGCGATCCTGATGGCGTCGGGGGGTGCGCCTGTGCGTCTGTGTGGGGGGGGGTGGGGGGGGGGGGGGGGAGTGTTGCGGCCTCTGTTCCTCCCGAGTGTCGCACTGTGCTGTGAAAACCCGAAATCCTTCCACTGCTGGTGTCTGTCCAGCCGTGCAGCGGCCTCCGCTTGTCTCCAGCCTGCCCGCTGAGAGGCCAGTCCTGATCAAGCAGCGCTCCTTCCTCCAGCGTTTCCCTCCTTTCTTCTGTATGCTTGTGCTGCCCAGGCTCAGGCAAGGGATTTGAGGATTTGTGGGCCCGTAAACAGTTTACATATGACATGTCTTTAATTTTCCTATGCGTTTTTACATAATTACAGATAGCTTTACGTTAAGTACATAAATAATACAAACATAGTAGTATATGAAAAAGTATTGTATACATTTAATTTAAAGTGAAATTGTGAATTTCTAACAACAGTAGAGCTTTACAATATTTTATTGCGACCCCAGGGCACTGTTTATGCACAGTGCAATTATTTGTTTTTCAACAGTAGATTAGATTGCGTTGGAAAATGACAGTATTTCACTACAGTATTACGGCTTGTTCTGCCCTCATCATATGCAAGTCACAAGGGCGATAGCATCTCGCCTAATCTCCCGCGGTTCGGCGAAGGGCCGAAGAACGTTTCGCCGAAGATACCGTGTCGCGTTAGTCACGGCCACCCTCCAGCGCTGCGGGTCTGAGGCGAGGCTCCGGGGGCCGCTTCGTTTCTGCTTTCCTTCGTCTTACGTCGAAACGTTAAAAAAAAAGGCCTTTTTTCGCGGGTTGAAGACGAATACCTGCCACGCGTCCAGGCTTCTTCTAGGCCGGCTGAGACCGCGCGCCGACGCTGGTGCCTGCATGTCTGTCGCCTTCAGAGGAGACGCTCGCTCTGCAGCCGCGGTTCTCGGAACACCGATGTCGAAACACGCTGGAGGGAGCGAGGGCGAGATTAATTGAGATTTATCTGGAGAGCGGCGGGCGCGTTCTGTCGAGCGGCGAGGTTCAAAGCCGTCGCCGTTGTGTAAGAGCTGGATCGAGGACGACAGGCTTGACGCGATGGTTTAAGGAGCCAGGCCCCCGAAACCAGAAGGTTGCGGTTTCGCTGCCAAGAATACTGCTGTTGTTCCCTGGAGCAATGTGCTTGGGAAAAAAAAAAAAAAAAAGAAAACGGAATTGATTTCGGTAAACAACCATCTGTGAATGGACGATGTGTAAAAATATAAGCTTGTAAATCACCCTGGAAGAGCGTATCTGTCTGCCAGGTAAGTAAACATTCCCATGTGTGGGTGCAGGTCCAGATAGTGTACACTAAGTCCATGGTGGCCGGGGCATCGGTTACTATTTAAAGTAAACGATCGTATTTTCAATCTGGCCAGCACCGCGCAGTTCAGAAAGTTTTTTTTTTTCTCCCCCCCCCCCCCCCCCCCCCCCCCCGTCTATCTTGGCGGAATCGTCTGCGATAAGGGAGATCAGTGACTTCAAAGCCGCGAGGCAGCGTTCCCGGGGCCCGACTGTTTACTCTGCGCGGAGAAGGCCGAATTCCTCGCAATCATTTTTCCATGAAATTCCAAGAAGGCCTCGTCTGCTGGCTCAGCCTCAGCCCATTAGCCGGGCAGCGGCCGGGAGCCGGGGCGGGGGGGGGGCGGGGGGGCGGGCGGGCGGGCGGGAGGGAGGGAGGGAGGGAGGGAGCACGCGCGGCGGACGCCACCGGGAGCCTGGGGGTCGGCCTCCACACATCCACGCTCCCCTCCTAAACTTTAACCGGCCCGTGGCCTCTGTCATCACAACACAGGAAGTGGAAACAGTTCTCTCAGAAGACCTGTTCTCAACCGGGTTTGAGAAGCGTGCGCTCGCAGTCAGTGTTTGTCCTACTCAGCAGAGTACGTATGAGACTAATAGGGACCACTGTATGTACTCTGTAAGAGTTGATTTAACATTGCGGTTCACTGATCAGTAAAGGAGGGATTCGAAGAGCTCTGCGTGGGCCGTGGCTGCCGCAGCGATGCGACAGAGCCCGCCTGTCTAGCCCAAACCGCGGAGCGACACCTCGTACACGCGTCCTGCCCGGCTGCTCCTCGTCCGGGTCACCCCCCCCCCCCCCCCCCCCACCCCCGTCCGTTCGCTCGCTCGCCAAAGTCACGCGATGTGACCTTCATCCCTCATCCTTCTCCAGAACACACTGAAGGCCTGTCTAGGATTCCCCTTGGGTGGTTTTTGCTCTCTGCGGTCTTGCAAGATGCTGTTATGAGATATTAGCTCTTTCGAAAAGCATTTCCATTTGGATCGAGATGTAAAGAGACGGTGCTTTGGGTGCACCCTGCTCACGCCGTCTTGTGCTGTAACTAACGTGAAATCAATTGGATACGGCATTTTATTCAAGAGCTGCCGTTTTGGGAAGCTGTGTTGTGTTGTGTTATGTTGAGGTGGTGTCCAGCGAATGAGAACCCCAGGGTAGGGTCTTTTATATGCTAAAATAAAAGATGGCTGCAGAAGTTTTCATGTGGATGTGCTTCCAGATGCGCTCGTTGGCGTTTAGAGATGACAACAAGTGAGCTCTTCAGTGTGCCTCACAACCGTCTCCTGACGGAGAGTCCATCCCTGCTCTTGAGGGTCAGAGATGAAGATTACGGGTTCTGGGAACAGGAGCACTCTCCTCTTTGCTCCGAGGAGCTCCACCTCCCAGGCGGCGTATGGGGCCGACTGGATCGTGACTCACACCGGGAGTATGCTCAGTCAATGGAGCAGACCTCAAAGTTCAGTTGGGCTCGATGGGTTCTCCCATGAAAATAACTTCCTTCCACAGTTCCCATAATCGCATAGCGCTACCCAGCAAGTGGTGGGGAATTCTTATGATTATGATGACTATAATGATATTTCTGTTATATTTGGAAGTAACTTGCGTGTATTCACTTAATTTGCAACCAGTATCAATGCGTTTCCATGAGTGCATTGTGTTGGCCACCTGGAGGTGGGAAATTCTTATTCTGATGATGGATATTTCAGTTACATTTCGAAATTATTTTGAACTGTAGTAGGAACATAATTAGCCTAATAGCATTAACTTTGGCCTTGTTTGGCCTGGGAATTCTGGCCTTGTTTGGCCTGGGAATTCTGGCCTAGTTTGGCCTGGGAACTGTTGCCTAGTTCCTGTTATTTTGTTTAATGAAAAGGCAAACTTGAGGTACAGCCCTTTGTGACAGACAGACAGACATGAAGTCTCCCTGTTTCTTTTAGTGGTAATTATGTGATGATAACCTGTGTTCCTGCTGTCAATCACATTAGAGTGACTGCACCATGTGCAAGTGATGTAAAAAAAAAATCACTGGTGTAGTCATATTTCATCTATAATAGGCATACTGAATTTCATTCATTCATGTGTATTATTGTATATTATTAACTTTAATCCCAGTCCTTCCTGTGCAAAATATTTACATTAGCCTACATTAAGAAATATAGATTGAGTTTCTCTTCCTTCATCTAGAAAATATTCTGTTGCTGCAGTTCTCACCATTCAGGCGAAACCTGATCCTCTTTGCTCTCCCAAATTTTTTTGTTGCACACAGTAACAATTTTAAGTCAGGTTTGGGTGTAGAGAAAACCGAGCTGGAAGAACTTCAACGGATTTTTTTTAAATCTGCAAAATTCACGAGCTGAGAAGCGGCTGAGGGCGGAACTGAAACGAAACGAACGGTGAGCTGTTAGCCGAGTTTCCCGCGGCCCGTAACAGATACAGGCTTTCAGATAAGGATCGGTCGGGGCGGACCGCAGCCCGGGCTGAGCAGTGCTGGCAGTGCATTGTGGGAGGCAGCAGGTTGGCGCCTCGCTCCCTACCTGCTCCGGGGCAGGAAAGAGGCTTCCGCTGCAGGTGCTTTGTTTCGCGGCTCCATTGTGTGTCCCCCGGCCCTTCAGAAGAAAAGGAGCGCCCTCGAACGGGGAGGAATTCCAGAGGCCGCAAAGAAGACGCGGCGGGCGAAGCGGTTTCAGTTGCCGTGAGAGCCGCGGCCTTTTATGGTCAGGTGGGGGGTTGGGGGGGGTTGGGGGGTTGGGGGGGTGTGGTCTCCGAGCGAATGCGGGAGGGGGGGAGAGCACATTCGCCGGCCGCGAGAAAAGAGCCTTGAACTTTGAGCGCGCTCAAATGTGAAGGTAAATTGAAGATTGTAACGGCCTGTCCTCTCTGGAGAGGGGGGTTATTAAAACACGCACGGCTGGGCCCTTTTTTTGGGCAAACATTCGTAAAACGCACCTGTTCCTCGTTAAAGGGGAATAAAGAAATCCTGAGTGGCGCAGTGTCACCCACCCTGCATTCTTTATGTGCGTCACCTATAAAGGTACGGTTTTTATGTGGGTTTACAGTGCACAGTAGCCAGGCCGGTGGCTGCTCATGGACGTAGCGAGCCGGCCCTTTGGGATAGCACTGAGCCAAGTAGCGTGTTGGTAGTGCGTGTGGTCAGTGGTTAAAGTTTGGGGTAAGACAAGGCGATGCATAGAAGGAGATTAATAAGGATCCACCATCTCAGAGAAGGGACACTGGTTAATGCCAGTCTTTCTTCAGATCCTCCCACTGCAACACTTTCCATATGTCTTGCCTGCATGGGCTTGTTTTTTTTTAACCTCGTCATCCATTTTGTTGTGCAGCTATAAATGCTGGTTGCGCTTCTCCATGGAGACTTGTCTGCTGTGGTCTTTCTACAATTATGAGTTATGGGACAGTTCTAGCTGCGCTGTTCTCAAGGATTGCAAAACCTGCTTGGGGCGATCTCGGGATGGCCTCCCAGAGGTTGACATTTGCAGATTTGGGTGATGGTAACTTGGACAAGGCGGGAAAACAAATGCAAATGCCTCCTGCTGCTGGAACGGAAGGTGAAGCTAAAGTTGCTGCCAGTGAGGTCAAAACGGGTGAATCTGGCCTTGTTTTAGGAAGAGGTGCATATGGGGTTTTTGGGGAAGGGGGGGGGCACATCTAGATTGCCTAGAGCCAGCTATGAAGAGCACCCACCCGACACCCCCCTCCACCCTCGAATTTACATCCACTGCACTTCTCCTGTGAACATCTCAGGAGGTCCGGTCAAGGGTCTGCACTGAGGGCCAATTTTCTCAAGGAAAGACGGCTCATCAAAGGCTCCGATACAAGGCCCAGAGACAGAAGGGGAAGTCCTCTGTTTACCATAACTGTGAGCTTTGAAATCTATCACAGGGACCCCCCCTCTTCGATGGCAGCCCCCCCACAGGAGATGCACAGCCTGCTTCCGCTCTCTGTAGGAGTCTGCCATCACACATGGACAGGGCTGAAGCTCAAACAACCAACCGAGATCTGCCAAGTTTGCTTACGCATTCTTTAGCTTTTTCTGTCGAGGGGCACTTGAGGACCTGTTGGCTACTCCAGACATTCTGGGTTGTGCTAGTTTCACCACCCCCCCCAATAGATAGTGTACAGCTGGCTTTTATTCTGTCACATGGGCCTCATCCCTCAGCCACAATGTCTCACTGCCTGAGTCTTCAGAATATGGCCTATAAAACACACACAGTCGCACGCACGCACACACACACACACACACGCAAGCACGAACGCACGCACTTCAGTCTTCGGCTTGCACGCCTCAGTCCAGATAAAAGGCCCGGTCTCCACGCCGTCTGTTCGCAGTTGCTCAACCCATTAAAGAGTTTTCCGTTAGCGCGTCGTTGCGCCTCATTACAGGCACTCCATCCAGCTGAACGCCGTCCTGTGCGAGGGCGCCAGCTGAAGCAGGTGGCTACCTGTTAGCCGGTGAACACTGCATCTGGCCGAGCAGGCACAGGATACGGCGCTGCTCCTTCATGGAGCTGCGGTTTGCAGCGTGTATGGCAATGTGTTTTTCAAAAAAAACGCTGATGTTCCCTTCGAACGCCGGGAGGCCCAGGGCAGGAGCAGTTGCCTCTCTTTTGGTTGTGGGGGGCGCCTGTTGCTTTGGAAAACTGTCGCCGGTTGGCCCGCCTCTTTTCCTCGTCCCACTTTCTGGCGTTCCCTTTTGGGATGGCAGCAGGTCAGTGGCGCAGTAAGCAGCGAGCTGCTCTGAGCCCTGCGTTGTGAAACCGGGCTGGCTGCGCTTTCAGTGACGCTGCGCACCCTGCTGGCCAGCAACTGGAACTGCCACACTGATGCAATCACAAGGCTGCCACCGCTTTAACCCCTCAAACCCCACTTAAAACCCAGGGCTTTATGTAGGAATCTCCCCCGTCTTAAATAAACCCCGTTTTCTCCAAAACTATATACAGTACAGACATGGTTTGAAGAAATAAAGAGCACATTTGTACCAAAATGACAAAATCCCCTGAAATTATTGGAGTCTTATTCAGTAAACATACAGGACCTATTTATTCCGAAAAACAAAGAAATCCAATGATTGTCTTGTATTTTCTTTTATTCTGTAGTGGTTGCATGTACTTCAATTACTGGACAAAACTATTTTTCTGCTTCCAGTCGTAACCCAGGATGTATAGAACACCAGAATAAAAGTTCAGAATGGATTGAACACTGCACTGTAATTTGACATGTGTTTTCCCAACACTGGGCCTGAGTGTCCCCTAAAACCTCTCCTAATGGCACCAAACTAAATTGGAATACCATGCATGTATTTTTTTCCAAGCCATATTCCACTTCCAGAAGCTCATTGTATTGAGTGTGGTACCCTCTGGAACCCCACAAATCAAATATTCTTTATGGACCCATTTCCTCTTTTTGACTAAGCCCTGTATTTCAGAAAAAAGGTGTCATTTCGGAGAGCTTTGCGCTAAACGTAATGGTCACTTATCACACACACGCTAGGTTTTTACCTTGCTCTGTACTATGACCTGCATTCAGCTGACAGGCTGATGTTAGTCAGGCTTGTAAGCAGGAAGTTGGCCGCTGTAATTTGCACATGGAAACAGTGGCTTTTCGAAATGAGGCATACCATCCCAGCATCCCTTTTTATTAGTTATCAGAGCTTACTAAGGAAGTTCACAGGGAAAGTGTGAAGTGACACAACTTGTGTCTTTCACCAACAGCCTCACACACACACACACACACACATATGTGAGCAGGCAGTGGGACTGTAAAGTATTCGGGGTTTCTAAGCAAGGGCAAAAGTCATGATGGGGAGATCATAGAGATGATTTTTTTCAGTTAGTAGAACTTGTTTTTTTTTAGAAAAATGACTCTTTTCACATTTGAAGTTCTATTTACGTACATAGAAATACTCGTTTTCAGGTGCTCCTGAAAATACATTCAGCTCAATGGAAATAATGCATTGACTTTTCCTAGCCTATGTACAAAGAGTGGATTGATTGCTTATGACTCAGAGGGGGATTTTGGTGATGTCAATATTATCGCTGTAGTATTAGTCATTGTTTGACTTGGTGCAGACAGTTATTGGATTATTTATAAAATTCCGTAATCATCAACCTGGGGTGTCAGTTTTAGCCCTCCTTTTTGGGAAGTGGGCAGCCTTATTTATTTTTTCATCTCTAGTGCTTTACCGATCTAGGTGAGTGTTTTTGTTGTGTGTGAAGAGTTTAAGCTTTACAACGGTATTCATGTTGTATAGGGCTACACCTTGAATCTATGACAGATAAAAGGAATAATGTAAGTGAATGTTAGACACCGGTGTCTAATTTCATGGGCATTGGGCTTTAAGGGTTTAAAGTGTTTTCTGATGCACACTTGCTTTCTTCAAAATAGAAATCTCACTTTGTTACTACTGAGTCATCCAACAATCACCTTGCTCCTTACAGATCTCACCTAGCACAACATCATGTGAAATAAATAACAGAGTTTGTTTAAAACAAACGATACCCTACCGTAATATCACAGTCCCGTTGTCGAGAAAACATTTGGTTTCTCACTTCAGCACCTGACTGTGGGGAGCGAGGCCCCTTTTTGTGTTTAGATTCCCGAGACAAGAGGGGACCGTTCGAAATGTAGGAAATTGTTCTCTGGGAGGTGGAAAACAAAAACCCTGGTGGTTTAGGGTAGCAGGATTGTTCTAAGGCACGAAGTAAGCATTTTGAAGCCATTATGGTATTGGGTTTCTGTGAGTTATTCGCCGCGCTATGGGTTCCTAGATCAGGGGTTCACACTGTCTGTAGAGACAGTAAAGAGGGGGGGTACGTCTGACACAAGCCTGTTTTGACGGGATTCAAAGCAGCAAGGCCTCGCATCCGTCAGCATTTTGTCAGGATCGGAAACTTCCACGACCGGACTTTTCCAGATGTTCTTCAGGGTGGGGGGAGGTGGTCTTCGAATGGTTTTTCTGGCCGCCGTCACGTGGAAGCAGTTTTGGGGGTGCAGCGAGTCGCGGGCCTGGATTCGGGAGGGCAGGGGCAGGGGCAGGGGCAGGGGCAGCTGTTGGCCCAGAGCTGCGCTGACATTTGCAACAAGATCCGCCCCTCTCCTCCCCCTGCCCCCCCCCCCCCCCCTCCGCTGAGCCGCAGTTGAGCTCTCCCAGACCCTGCCCGGTGTTGAGTTTCTCCCTGGGCAGGGCTGGCCGAGGCTGGCACGCGAGGCACTCCCATCCAGCGGGGGCTCCTGCCCGGGGGGGCCTCTTGCCCAGGGGGGAAGGGGGGGGCTCCTGAGAAGTGTCCCCCACCAGCTCTTCTGCTACCATCCTCAGTGCGGGGGGGGATGCAGGTCTCCAATGCACAGGGTCCCAGAACGGGTCCCGCGTCCAACTGACCAACCGACTGCGTCTGTTCCTTCGATTCGTTTTAGAACTTCACCGTCGTTTGTACTGCGGTCTGGAGAAACAAGAAAGTGAACTTTGTAAGACCTCAGTTAACCAATGAACCTTTCTGTCTTTTACCCAGAGTGGCCCCTTAAGGATGAATTAGAAGAATGACAAAATATTTGCCTTTCTTTGAACATGGTGAAAAGGTGTATTTTCTTATGAGCATTCCTTTTGTTTATTGTAATCATATGCATAGATCAAAGGGTTGCTATTTCTTAAGTCGATACACGTTCTAGGAAATCAATGCATCCGTATGAAAGGCAGATGGCAGGTCCCAGTAACATGAAATGTATACTGGAGAAAATATTGCTCTTTAAATGTACTGTATTGTGTCCTCCACAAATGGAATAGTGTAACAAGGACTTATGTCTGGGCCGCCCAGCCCAGTTCCTGGAAATCTGCGGTCCTGTTGGTTTTTCGCTCCAATGCTAACACTGCGGTCCTGTTGGTTTTCGCTCCAATGCTAACACAGCACACCTCATTCAATAGCTAGAGATCTCATTGAGCTGCTGATTAGTAGAGTCAAGCATGCCAAATTATGGTCGAAATAAAAGCCTGCTGGGCTGTAGATCTCCAGGAACTGGGTTGGGCAGCCCTGATTTATTGGGTCAGTTCATTTGTCCAGTACTTGAGTGTAAAAGCTGTAGGGCAGTATGAGGACGTCATTGTGGTTCATTCGTCCTGGGTGGAGGAAGGTGAATTTCAGGCCTCTTTGCAGTGTTGAGGTACCGAGTGACCCCTTCCACCCCAGCACACCCCCAACCCCCACCCCACCCCAATACACCCCCAACCCTCACCCCACCCAAACCCCCAACCCCAACACATCCCCCAAGCTCCACCTCAACACAGTTGCAAAACCCATCCTCTACACCCCCCCTCCAACTGCCACCCCAGCACACTCCCAACCCCCACCCCAACACACCCCCCAAGCTCCACCCCAACACTGTCCCAAACCCCATCCCAACACACCCCCCAACCCCCACCCCAGCGCACTCCCAACCCCTACCCCAACACACCCCAACCCCAACTTGCATGCACACTGGTGGCCCTGTGGTATACCATGCCCCATACAGTGTACGGCAGATGGGAGAATAATCAGAGAATACTTTCTCCGTTCCCCTTTGGAAGACGAGCGTATTCTGTCAGGATGCGAGCGGTGTAAGACTTGTCAAGGTCAATTTGTACTTTTTTTTTTTTTTCCCCCTTTCAGATTTTATTTTTGTCAGTGAGGAAAATGATACACCGTAGCATATACACTATGCTATGTTTGGACACGCTGTAATTGGGAAATTTCAGGGGTGAGGAAGGAATGGGAGAAGACACGGCATTTCTTTTTTTCCGCGGTGGCAGACGGCTCTCGGACACGGTGGGCGCTCGCCAGCTGCGGCCGCTTCAGAGGAATCGCAAATCTCTCGTGTCACGCGGACATTTAGCACTCATCAGAGGCCAGGGAGCGAGAGCCGTGCGTAATCCTTTATAAAACCTGCAATCTGACTGGCATTCAGGGTTCATCGTGCCCTGGACTTGACTCTTGGGCACGCAGTAACGCTGCCACTCTGAGCGATGGGAATTCAGTTGATTTATTCATTTATTTTCCTGGTTTTGTGCCACTTAACGTCACTTTAAGGTTGCTGTTGTTTAGTTTAATAAAATGCGAAACCATCCCCGTGGTTAATGTACTCCACACAGATGTAAGTGTGTGTTTGCGTGTCTGTGTTTGTGTGCAGTTCTGTTTGTGAACTCTCATACGCACGCATGCACACACACACTCTCTCACACACACACACACAGACACTCTCACACACACACTCTCACACGCATACACACACATACACTCACACACACACAGTCTCACACACATTCTCACGCTCACACACACACAGTCTCACACACATTCTCACACTCACACACGCACGCTCACACGCACACACACAGTCTCACACACATTCCCACATGCACGCTCACACTCACACACACACACACACACACACACACACAGACACACACTGACACACACACACACACACGCACGCTCACACTCACACACACACAGTCTCACACGCATTCTCACACACACACACACACACACACACACACACACACACACCCCCTGTGATCCGGGCCCAGTTTGTGTACAGCTGCCGTTCGCTCGGTTTACACTGCGCCACAGGTGGCTCTTGATGGGGAATTTGGCTGGCCGCTGCGTTTGGGCTGGGAGCCGCTGGAATCTGATTGAGGGACCCAGCTGCAGAGCTCGGGGGAGTGGCATTGGCTCCGCTGGAAATTGGGTCGGAACAGGACCCGCCGAGCTGCCAAGACGTTTCTGTTTTGTTTTTTTGGCAGGAGGCGGGAAGAGAAGCTTGGGGGGGGGCTGAGGGGGGCGGTTGGGTAAATGGAATTCTTCCTTGACGATCAGAAGCTTGGCTCTCTTTGGACACACTGCAAGGAAGCTTATGAAAGGCCCTTTTTCCCCTCGTTGGCTTCAAACACTGGTCCTGGCGGTGGGGGGAATTTCTCCCGACGTTTCCCCGATCCTCAATGAAAAAAGGTGGCGTTATTGGGAGCGCGCACGAGAACATTAATAGACTTCCTTTTTGATGTAAATTGAAGGGTTGGAGCGGGTGAGACACGTTAGTCCCTTCGGTCCTAACGCACACTGACACAACCGCCGAGCCTCGGCCTGTTCCTGGCATCGGATGAACAAGAAAAGCCTTCCCGATATTGGCAGGCGAAAAAAGAAGGACCCACAGGGCAAAGAGGGGAAAAAATATTGACTTCTCACCACAGCTACTATTTATTTTTTTTTTTTTTTCTCCTCCTCGTTTGTTTTCGGGCCGTCAGGCTTCAGCCTCGGAGTATTTTTTGCTCGGGCTCCGATTGAACTGACGGAGGAGGAATGCCTTTAATCGCGGGCACGGAGAAACGCGAAGACGTCTCTTTTGCTCTCCGCAGACATAGACCGAGGAGCGGCCATTGTTAGCATGGACGAGGAAACAGTAAGCGGTGCGGTTTCTTTTTTTTTCTTTTTTTGTGAAACGGAGACTCGGCATCTTGTTCTCAGGCCTCGTTTACGGCCCCCTCTGAAACCAAACAAAGCCGTTTTGGTGGATCGAATGGCCGCTACTGTCTCTGCTTCGCCGTTCAATTTGGGGAACGAAAATAGACGGAAGCTAAATTGCAGCTCCCTTCTGACTTTGCATTGAAGCGCGTCTAGTTTTAGTTTCATCTTCTTATGACGCCGGGTCTCAGTTAAGCTCGCAAGTGTAATCAAGTCTTTCATTTTTTTTCTTTTTTTTTTTGAGCTTTTAAGGCCCGTTTGAGCAAACAAAGGTACCGTTTCTGAAAGCGCGGAGAGTATTTCGCGTTCCCCTCTGAAACGAAGAGGAGGCCGGCGGTTCTGTTTTGAGGGAGCGGCCGTCACCCTCCCGAGTTACGCAGTGTCGTTAAAACGGCGCGAACTCGACGCCTGCTGCCCTTCGCAAACGAGCGTGTTCTCGGGCACTTCATTGGATGTTTGCGGCCCCGCGAACTCACCACGAGGGACCGTCTGTCCCTCGCCCCCCCCCCATCCCGCTTGGGCGTCGAGGCACAGAGCGTGCTCGGAAAGTAAACAAGACGCGGAGGCCTACAGCGACGCCCGAGCCTGGCCCGCCGAAGCTTGGGGATACGGCTGGGGTTTTTTTTTTTTTTTTTTTTTTGTAATTCCTTCCCGCTTTTTCTTACGGCTCTCGAAACCCCAGCCCAGGCCTGTAATTTGGAGCCGGTAAACAGAGACGAGCGCAGCAGCAGCAGCTGTCGTTAGCGTCGCGCGCTACGCGCTACGCCGCGCCGCGCTGCCTGGCGGCCGTGCGGACAGCGCCGGCCTCGGGGAGCAGGCCTTTCATTTGCCCGCGTCCCAGTATAGAAAGTCCTGAGAAAACGGCTCCCGCTTTCATGTGGTTCCCCCCCCCCCCTCGATCTATCCACCGTTCCCTCCCCAGATCCACGGTGGGGGGGGGGAGGAAGGGGGAGGCTTGGCTCTCAGAAGCAGTCTGACTAAGAACATGGTCATGAGGAGCGCAGAGAGAACATTCCGGATGTTGTGTTCCCCGTGGCGTTAAACCCCCCCCCCTCGGAGAGGGCGGCGGCAGGGGTTTGGGTGGGGTGTCTCTCTCCGAGTCGCGTGACGCGTCTTCAAAGGCCGGCCCTCCCCCTTTCCCAGGCCTCTCTCTCTCGCGCGGGAGTTCAGTAGCGCGCCGCCGCCGTGTAATCTGCCCTCGCCCGGGGTGTAATTAGCACCGCGGCTACGCTGGGCGCGCCCCCCGCAGATGGCGGGCGGGCGTGGCGGGCGGGCGTGGCGGGCGGGCGGGCGGGATCTGGGCCTGGAGAGGTTCGGGCTCGGCGGCCCGTGCCCATCGGACACCCGCCTGTGCTCCCCGGTGTGACGCGTGGGAAAAGGCATTCCCAAGGTCTTTTTTTTTTTGTGAACAATATTTTTGCGAAACAAAAAAGACAGTACAAAAATACAAAGGGAGCAACAGGACTGGGAATGCAGCTCAACATAAATCAGTACATACATACATAAACAAAAGCAAGAACACTCAAAATCATAACCTACACGTTACACAAAACCATAAATAAATTGTTACACTGGCAGCTCTCGAATGGATCCAATAATTTTGGTCCATAATTTAACTGTCTTCCAAGAAGCTCCATGTAATCTTGCACCCGGGGTCTTTTCGTTTGGCGTTTTCACTGATGAGGGAGAGGGGAGTCTTGCATCAGCTGCGGCCGCGTGAAACCTGCTGCAGAGGCTGCGCGTTTGGCCACCTCCGCCCTGGCTGCAGGAGAGTGTGTGGGGGGGGGGGGGGGGGGGGTGGTGCTCCATGTGTGAACCCCCATTTAATATTAATGATGATAATCAGAATAATCTATGCCTGTGTGGGGCAGGGGGCGGGGTGGAGGAAGAGGAGCTGGGGGGCGAGCTGCGTTTCTCTGAGCGTTCGTCTCCTCACCGGCGGTGCGGCTCACCGTCGTCGCCGCCATTTCTGGGTCTCCGTACCCGGACCCCTTTCTGTGATTTAAACGTTCTGTTGGGGCCTGTTCCGCAGGGGCATAGGGAGCCCCAGTCCTTGTTCGAAATTTTGAGGTTGAATGTTTTAGAGCCCTGCGATTACTTGTACTGTCAGATTTTGGGGAAGCAGTTCTGACAGGCTGTCTTTCTGCTTGTTTTGAGTCTGTCTGCTGCTAAGGATTTTAAGTGAATTTTGAGTCCACACGTAGAGAAAGCCTAGAGCCACTATCCTCGAATGAGATGTATTTGGCCGATTCTTATTCATATATTTTATTTTATTCATATTTAGACATGCCTCCCATCTCTGGTCAAAAGAAAGACTCTAACATGCTGGAACTCAAAGGATGAAGAGGTTTTAAAAGCAGAGTTCAGAAGGCCGCAAGAATTGTTTTCACTTTTTTTTTTGTTGTTTCTGATGTGTGCTACTCAATGGCTCTATGTTCTTGTACAATTATCTTTCATGTATCATTCATATAAATGCAATATATGTTGTATCTTGATGTTGTTTTGATATTGTGTTGTATCGTCATATGCACTGGTGGTGGAAAGGTGATTTGCTTATTGAGGATGGTAAAGCTGTCTGTCGTGTTAAGCTGTGGTGTTCTGTTAAAAGGGGCTGTGAACTGGCGTTGGTGGGGTCTCTCCCGTGTTGGGTTACGCGTGGCGCTCTGCTCTAACCCCGCCTCCCCGTGTGTTCCCCCCCCTGCAGTCCCACCCGCTGTCCCTGTGCAACACGAGCGAGGACGAGCGCCAGGAGAAGGTCTTCATCAGCATCGTCAAGCTGGAGAGCCCCGAGCACAACGTCCCCCAGTGCCTGCCGCTCCTGGACAAGGTAAGGGTCATGTGACCCCGCCTCCCCGATCATGTGACCGCCTGCTGCTCACGTTCACGTGGACCGGGGGCAGGCAGTTCCGGTCCTGGAGGGCCGGTGTGTATGCAGTTCTTTGTTTCCACCAGTTACCCTGGCTAAATGAGCTAATTGCTGTACACACCAACACTGGTTCACTCATAGATTAGATCAGTTAAAGGTTTCATACAGGGACACAAGGACAGTCTGTGGCTGTTACTCATGCGCTTATCAAGAAATTTAGCAAACATGTCAGATGGTGTAAACGTTAAGGGTAATTAAATAATTCAGGCGAGGAGTTGGCATGAAAACCAGGAACGGATATGGCCCTTGTTGCCCAACTATGATATAGACCGTTGACTTCTCAGGACGCTACTCGCTAGTGCCCCTAGAGGCAGTTTGGTTTCAGGTGGTCCGGGACATACAAACTTTTCCTGGGTTTGATTTTAAAATACCCCCCCCCTCCATCTGCAGGCTAATTTTATTTTCTGCTGTGAAGTGTATTATGTTGATTAAGTGAAGGCAACATGTTGGTTACATTTCAGGGTCCAGTCCTTGGTTTTATTTGAAACTAGGGGTGCATAATCATGAATTTTTATGGCCGATTCCGGTTACCTATTTTTTAAAAGCCTAATAAGCCGATTCTGATAGCGGATTTTTAACTTAAATTTTTTTTAAGCAACTGGTAACGTACGAGAAAACATGAGATTGTTTCTTTGCTCTATAGATCATCAATACATTCAGATACTATCATTATTATTATTATTAACAGCAGTATTGTTATATTGTTGTCGTAGCCGCGCAGTGAAGAAGCTCTGATTCAAGGGTAGCTGAATCTTTCCGCAACTGCTTCCAGAAGAGAGTGCATTTTGAGGGCTTCACACCATGATCTGCGTCAGCACTTTATCTTGGGAGACGTTTCAGTGCAGCGATGGACGGAATGACGTCTGCCGCAGTCGCTGCGGAAGAGTCGATTTCTCTAGTAAGCTCCCCAACTGCTGGAAGTAGAGTCAACATGTTTTATCTTTAACGTGGAATACCTTTATAAGATAACGTTGAAAATCCAAATCCTGAACGCTGTCGCACTAGCTAATTATTCATCAGACTATTACGAGGATGTTGTCAAGCCTCTTCACTTTGATGGCCGACCATATTTATTTGAACCGGACTACACAGACGAAGAGATAAATTAAATTTGCGCGCTCACAAAATAGTGTAGCTCACGGTCAGTTTCGCTAGTTCAGGTGGAATTATTTTTATTTTCGACAAATCAACTTCAACGTCCACATTCGTTTTCACTTCCCAGTAAACAGGGTTAGATAGACTGGGCTTGTTTGAAGGGCAGGGCCCGAATGCGATGCTGGGCCTGTTTGATATGGCTGGTATGCGAGGGAGGGCTTCCCGCCACGGCCGCCATGAACGCGGGGGGCCCAGCTGTCGCCCCGCGACGCTCGGCCAGGAACCCCCCAGTTGCTGCGCCGTGTCTCCGCCGGCGGCGGCGGCGGCCATTTTGGCTCGTTTGGTCCAAAGGTCACGAGAAGGCCTCGGCATTGACAGTGTAAACACTGGGCTCCCTGTAGTGCAGTGTTCAAAGCGCCGGCCGGGTCCCGGTTCAAACCCCGGACGCTCGTGCCCTTGAGCGTGGCGTTTTCCTCCTCCTCTGTAAAAAAAATAAATAAATAAAATTTAAAAAAACAAGGTCACAGTCTTAGATTTACAGAGTTAGATTTACAGTCGTTATTGTTCTTAGGGTCCTGAATACAGGCTTTTGAATTGTGGTGGTATTTAGTGTGGTAACAATTACAGTCTCGCTGTGATTTCATTTAACCTGTGTTCAGGGCAACAACAAACAAAAAAAACGCTAGAACTTCAGAACTCTCGTCTCTCTTTTTCTGTTTAATAATAATCGGACGTTTTCTCAACCGTCTCCGAAATTAAAGGACGTGGGGGGGGTTCTGGGTTGCCTGTCAAAAACATTCCAGCCCGTTGTTGTGAGAGACCTGCTAGATTCACAGGTGGTGTTATGGAGAGGATTACTGTGTCAAGTTCAGACCGTCTCCAAACACTGATTAAAGCTTTAATGGCAACACTGTGTTGTCCATAAACACGGTAGCTGGGTCCACGTCGGCCCTCCAGCGAACTGTCCTTGAACAAAGGTTTTCCGGGTTGGGATTTCCAAGCTGTAGCCAGGGCATTCCACGGGCTGTGCTCCATCTCCCTTTCACACACCATGTTGTAAATATATTTAGCCATAAACAGACGGCAGGCCACCTGCTCCAACTATGAAAAGTTTTTTTTTTTGTTGTTGTTGCTCGTGCTCGAGTTAAAGCTCTCTGCTCTCTGTGCTAAAGCAGTTTGAAGGCAGTTACTGTATATTTTGAACTACAAAATATAAATGAAATGTAAAAGTGTTGGTAAAGGTGTTGACCTTGAGCATGAGTATGTTCCTCAGAAAAACATTGTCAAGGTAATGATGACATCATCATCAGTGCACCTCCACAAGCTGCTAATTGAGTTGCGTCATACACGTCTCTGAGTTCTTCCTAAAATCATTAGCGTGTGTAGTATTCAGAACATTGTGTACACTTTTGATTTGCTCAGCACATGCCAGTGCCTCTGGAGCAGCTGCGTTTAACCTGTGCCAAGCTGGTTTGGGCTGAACCCAGTGCGAGGGGATGAGTGAATGTGTGTGTGTGTTCGATTTGTCGGGCCACCGCCCTTCTCCTGGCACCCCTCATTGGCCCACTTTTGCCTTTCGGTGGCAGATACCCTTGGTTCAACCCAATTGTGCCTAAAAGCCCTTCCTGGCTTGCGAATGACGGTGTCGGGATTTGCGGACCGACCGTTTGGTTGCACCGCTTCAGGTGACTGGGCGGGGCTTAAGAGCACTGCTGTGCTTCCCTCCTTCTCAGTGGCAGTAGCTCATGACTGCCACGGGCCCTGATTCGCCCCCGGGCTCTCCAAAATATGGATTCTCAGACTTGCACTCCTTGCCCTGACTGCCTGCATCACACACGGAGTAGGCCTTTCCTCTGCCCAGGGCAAACACGTGAGCTCCACACAGAGGGTCTCTCTCTGTCTCTCTTTCTCTCTCTCTCTCTCTCTCTCTCTCTCTCTCTCTCCCTCCCCTTCTGTCTCTCTCAACCTCTCCCTCTCTCTCTCTCGCTCTCCCCTTTTCTATCTTCTCTCTCTCTCTGTCTCTCTCTCCACCGCTTCTCCAGACTCCACCGCCTGGCCCTACGTTTTTCCAAGTCTGGACATGTCGCTACTTACAGAAAACCTCCCTCTTTGATTTCCTCCGCTTTTTTTTTTTTTGCTCTGGCAAGTGGCTTCGCCGCCGTATTGATACTTCCTTTTAGCTCTCTCTCTCTCTCTCTCTCTCTCTCGTAGGGCGGGCAGCGCGTAGCGGGGACGCTGGGCCGTGCACACGTGCGCGGCTAGCGCGGCTAGCGTTCGAGCCCTGCTCCCCTCTTCCTGTCCGCGGGCTCTGAAGGGCTGCCAAGTCGATTCTCGCCCAGTTTCCCCCTTATGAAAATGCAATAGGCCTGGAAACTACCGCCGAACAAAGACGGAATAAAACCGTGTGTTAAAGTGTTTACCTTTACTAGAAGGATCTCTCTCTTTTCTTTTCTTTGCATAAGTATGTTCGCACGGCTGTGCAGGACATTTCTCAGAATTACTTTTTTATGGCTTTGTTTTTAGTTTCCCCCCCCCCCCCCCCCCAGTATCAGTGTGTTGTGTAATGTCCACCTGCTGACGAGCCCCACGCGACAGGGCTCTGAGTTCTGTGCGAGCGCGAGTTGCGTGACCGGCGACGGTGGAGGAGGCCGCGGTCGGAGGTGAGACGAGGTAGCGGTTAGCGGTTGGGGGAGGGGCCGGGGCGACCCCGCGCGTAGCGCTGATGGCGCGCCTCGCGCACCGCCGGCGCGAGGCTGCCCTCCGGTTCCCCTGGGACGGGCGCTTGTTGAGTGAGCGCGGCGACTAATCCATCGAGCCGCGCCCCGAGCGCCTCCAGACCCCCCCCCCTCGCGGTTCGGGTTCGAAGAGCGAGAGCGGTGCCCCCCCTGCGGTCGGGGGGGCCGTCCTGCGAAGATGAAACGGGTCGCTCAAAGCGCCGCGGCGAGGCTTCCTACAGAGGGGCCTGCCGGCGACCTCCCGCGCAGGCTAGCGGCACGCCGCGCGCGGCGGCACAGGAAGAGTAGCCCGGGTCACAGGAAATGTTCGAAAACGGGGGAAGTCCATTGAAAGGCGAATAAATCAAGTGCCCCCGCTGGACTGGTTTTTTTTCTCTCTCTCTCTCTCGCTCTCTTTTCTTTTTGTTCTTTTTTCTTCTGACGGCTGGAGGTGGCTTGGCGGGAAGTCCTGCTCCTGCCTCCCGCGCCCCTGTTTGTGCCGGGCCGGGCCGGGCCAGGAAGCTGGGCTCGGGATGTTTTTGTTCGGTAGCGAAAAGCCCGGCGTCTGCCATAACTCACGGGAGACGTATCGGGAATGGACTGCCGGGGGAACATCTGGAAAACATCTGAGTCAGCACCGAGGGCGAATGGAGAAAGCAGGAACAGAGCGGACATGTAAATAAATGTATTACTGTCGAAGAGACTGTGCGCTCCGTGTGTGTGTGTGTGTGTGTGTGTGTGTGCGCGTGTGCGTGGATGCATGCGTGTGTGTGCGTGTGCGTGGATGCATGCATGCGTGTGTGTGTGTGTAGGTGCGTGTGCGTGGATGCATGCGTGTGTGTGTGCGCGTGTGGATGCATGCGTGTGTGTGTGTGTGTGTGTGTGTGTGTGTGTGCGTAGATGCATGCATGTGTGTGTGTAGATGTGGGTATACACACACACACACACACACACATACATTTATGAATGCAGCAGCAGTGCATATATTGTCCATTACTGCCATTGGTTTAGGTGCGTGTGCTCGTATGTATGTGTACATTAGGTCAGTTAACTGGGAACTTCATGTGCTGCTCAGTCACTTTTAAAGTGCGCGGTTTTGGGGTTTCAGAATGGAGCGCTCTTCGCCCTCACCGACCCACGTGCATCGGCCTCTGCGGTGTGGCAGAGAGCCCCCTCCCCTGGCTTTCAGCCTTGGTACGTTCCTAATGCAGTATCCAGCCTGGGGTTTGCACCATAGCGGAGGAGAACGGGGGCGGGGTTTAGGAAAACGCAGTTTTTGGGTTGCAGAGCAGGGGCAGGGTTTGAGAAAGCCAGGCATGGAGTTGCAGAATGGGGGGCGGAGTTTGGGAAAGCCAGGCACGGAGTTGCAGAATGGGGGGCGGAGTTTGGGAAAGCCAGGCACGGAGTTGCAGAACAGGGGGGCGGGGTTTGGGAAAACGCAGGCACAGAGTTGCAGAACAGGGGGCGGGGTTTGGGAAAGCCAGGCACAGAGTCGCAGAACAGGGGCGGGGTTTGGGAAAACACAGGCACAGAGTTGCAGAACGGGGGGCGGGGTTTGAGAAAACGCAGGCACAGAGTTGCAGAACGGGGGGCGGGGTTTGGGAAAGCCAGGCACAGAGTTGCAGAACAGGGGGCGGGGTTTGGGAAAGCCAGGCACGGAGTTGCAGAACGGGGGGCGGGGTTCGGGTTTGGGCGCTGACCTTGGTCTCGTTGGAGGCTCGGCGGCGGTCGGGGACATTGTGTGGCTCTGGCAGCACTTCAGTCAGCCCGCGGTCCCTCTGTCTGTTTGCCTTCTTAATCCGCTTAATGCCAGCGCCATTGTGCCAGTTTTCTGCCGACCCGCCAAGGCCGCCCGTCTGCAGGCTTTAGGGATGAGCTGGCGGCGAGGGCGTAAAGCCGGCGGGCGGGCGCGGAGGGGCCCGGGGCCCCGCCCTCACCCGCGCGGGTTCGGACAGGCCCGCGCCGAGCCCTTCCCCTCGGCCGAATCCCGCTCGCGCTAAAGCTGAGCGCGCCGCCGCGGAAAGCGTTAGCACGGTTCCCCCGCGGCGTAGCCGTCCACCGAGCCGCTAGCTGCCGGTTTACGCAAACCAGGCAGCAGCCCCAAGCGTCCTTCGGCTGCTGCTTTTAACCCGCCAACCTTCCAGCGTCTGCCTGCCGTTCGTCCGCCAAGTTCGCTTCGTCCCGCGTCCCCGTCGCCAGGGGAACGAGCCGCCCCCCGTCGGCCCTGCTCTGACGCGGAGTCAGCGGCGAGCTTCGGTCTGGACCCTGCGAGAGCTTTACCTGGACCCCCCGCGACTTCGCCGCACGCGCTCGGTAGAGTCCCCACCTCCTCCCGCCTCGCCCGCGGCCCTTCCCTCCTCCCGTGGCGGCGAGCCGTGACTCCGTCTGGCACGCCCGCGCCGCGCCAGCGCCAGAAATCCGCCGCCGTGCCGCGACGGCGGAGCGAGCGCTCGACACCGCCACCCCCAGGGCTCACCCGAGGAAACCCGAGACGGTTAAAGTTTAACTTTTCAAACGTGGCCCCAGGCGACGCATATCTCTTCCGCGTGCCAGTGCCAGCCGGCATTAACGCACTTATTTTTTTTTTTTTGCGTTTTTTGCGTCTTCATATCCTTTTTATGTCTCTTTCTTTCTCCCTTTTTTGTTTTTGGTGAGGGGGGTGCCCGGGGGGATTGCTTGTCCCCCCTCCCCGGACACTCTCAGTTCAATGGGAGTCAGTTTTGTGCCCCGTCTTCCTGTCGCTGAATGTGTCCCTGCCGCCGGCCGTCGGAAGGACCCTGTTTAGTAAACTCGGTTGTCGCTCGGGGCGCTCCTTCACTGCGTTTCCTGTGCCCCCCCCCCCCCCTCGTTTACCCCCCCCCGACTGAAAAGGGGTCGCACGTCAAAGCCGCGCGGTCGCGCACTCGACCCCGCGAAAACCCGGAGTGAGGTCTGCCTCCCAAAACCCCCCCCCCCCCCCCTCCTCGAGCCCCCCCCGAGCCCCCCCGAGCCCCCTTACAGTCCTCTTCGTCACCCGGCGGGAATTCTACTATGCGTCAGGCGCTTTGAAAGGGAAGAAACTGATTTCACGGCCGGTTAGAGAGGGAGCCGGACGGCGTGTTCAAAATGTTCCGGGGACTACTCCCCCCCCCCCCCCCCCCCTTTCCTAAAAGCGCTGCATGCGTGCGTGCATCTCTCTGGTTTTCGGTGAGCATGCGCGCATTCGTCGCATTGCTGGTTTGGCTGTCGCTTCGGTGCAGTCCCCTGCGCCTCGCGCATGTGGCGCAGGCGTCGTGGGGGAAGCGCGCTGCAGCGCTGCGGCTTGTCTCTGATAGGCCAGGACAATGGGGCCCTTTGTGGAGGGCGTCCCCGGGGCCCTGCAGCGGAGTCAGGCCGCGGCGGGCAGATGAAACAGCGCCAGCACAATGCAGGGGGGGGTGGGGGGGGGGGCGGCGCGGGCCCGCCGCGGTCCAGCCCCCCGAAACGCGAGGACCCGGACGTGCTGCGGGGCACTTAACTAGCGTGACCCCCCCCCCCCCCCTGCTCCGCCTACTCAGCCTGTGACCGGTCGAAACGGGAGGGGAGGGGGGGGGGGGGGGGGGGGGTTGGGGGGTGGGGGGAAGGGGGGGGCCCAAACTCTGCTCACACAGCCCGTGACCGGGTCAGAACGGGGGGAAACGGGAAGGCATGGCGTGGCGGTTTTTTGGGGTTCTTCTCTTCTCGGAAAGCCGTGGCTTCTTTTGAAAACGGCTTTGGACAAAGAAAGGGCTCCTGAATGTGTGGAATTCCAAATTGGCTCAGCGAGAACTGAGGAGGTGGGGAGGTGGGGGGGGGGAGGGGGGGGGGGGTTTGTTTTAACAGATTAAGCACAGTTGTTGTAATGTGATGTATTAGATTCGCACCCGGAACCGGTCTGGCTCCTTTGTGATCCCCAGTTTCTTTGGGCACCAAGTCCCAAGTCCTGTAACAGAATACCTCGTTCCCCTCTCTCCCTTTTAAAAACTTTTTTCTTTCATTCTTTCTTTTTTCTTTTTTTAACTTTCTTCTTTTTTTTTTGCACAAAGCCCTTATGCCGTCCCTCCTGCAGGACAGGCCTGATAAAGCCTGCAGTCTCCAGGGCTGTGTGCTCCCGACGCCGTGTTTGGAGATGGCAGCGGTGTGGCTGAGGGGCGCAGCGATGCCCTGAGGGGGGGGGGGGGGCCAGTGTGGGCGATGGAGCCGATAGCAGGGCCGATGACTGCGATTGGAACCGTTTCCGTGGCAACCGTGTTTGGGAGTGTGCTGTCGTTGACGGTCGCCGTGGAGCCCCCCCCAACCCAACCCCCCCCCCCCCCAGTGTCTGTCCTGTGTTTGAAATGCAGGCCAGACCAGACTTCATGGTGATAAGTCTTTAGCTGCGGTCGCAAAGACAACAGGGCTCTGTGCCCATCTGAGGGAGAAGCACCCACATCCACTGACAGGGCAAAAAGGGGGCAAGCGATCTCTCGACTCCCCCCGCTTCTTCCCCCACTACTGTGTGTGTATGTGTGTGTGCGCGCGTGTGTGTGTGCGTGTGCGCGTGCGCGTGTGCGTGCGTGCATGTGTTTGCGTGCATGTGTGTGTGTGTGCATGCGTGTGTGATGTGTTTCTTTTTCTCTCGCTTTCTCTCTCTCTCTCTCTCTCTTTCCCGCTCTCTCTCTCTCTCTCCCGCCCTCTCTCCTGCTCTCTCTCCCTCCCTCTCTGGCTGAGTGTGATAACACCGTTCAGAATGGAGCCACCTGTGATAAACGGCGTGTGAAGCGTGTAATCTGGCGAAAACACGGCGGTGGAGTCCGCGGCGCTCCGGCATGTCCCGGGCGTCCGTACCCCCCCCCCCAGCCCCCCCATCTGAAATGTCCCAGAAAGTCGTCTGTCAACAGGGCCGCGGGTGGGGGGGTTCCAACCAGAGGAGCTTCGTGAAAGGAGCGGGTAAATCTCTCTAATCTCCGCGTCCAAACAAGCAGTGAGCCTCCATTCACCCTCCACTGAGTGCGTGGGCGAGCGCACGGCTCCTCACAGCCGTGTGACAACAAAAAACACCCCGAAGCGAAAGTCTCGTGGCACGGTTTGGCTGTGGCTCCACGCGGCCTTGTGAAAACAAAAAAAACCTTGCGGCACGGTCTGGCTGTTTACCGACGTTTACTAGTTTTAATCATATTTTGCTTTTCTGTTGTTGTATCGAGAGAGAGAGATAAAAAGATCTAAATTTTGTGTGTGTGTGTGTGTCTGGTGGGCACGGAGATACCTTACTGTTGCTTGGGAGCAAATTCCCATTCAAGGCCTCTGGGAAAGTATGTAACTTAGATTCAGGGGGAACTTCCCTTATGAGTTCATTCACTGGCCATCTGGGGGGGGGTAAACAGCAATAAAGCTTCTGCTTAAGAGAGTGTTACTTTGCTTACTGTGGGCTTCGTACCTGAAGGATAAGCGAATGGAAGCCGCTGTCCTCTGGAAAGCACCTTGCAGCGCGGCTCAGCGCTGCGGCGGATCAGGTTTACCGCTGAAGGCTCCTCGCCCGCTCGTGAGAACGGGCTGTTTCCGACAGACGTGCGCTCGCCGCGCCGAACGCTTCCTTCGCTAGCTGACGGTTATGGATCTTCCAGCAGGTGGCGGCTAGGCGGTAAAGGATCCGGGGCTGGATTTGTAGTCGGGAGCAGTGGTTCCCGACCTCGGTCCCGGAGTACCCATGTGTAAAAAAAAAAAAGCAGCTAATTAAGAAAAGTTTACAAGTTGTTAAAATTCTGGGATTGCGGTTGTGGTTGGAGCGAAAACCAGCGTACACAACGGGTTGCACTCCAGGACCGAGGCTGGGAACCCACAGGTCTGGAGGTTGCAGGTGTGATACCTGGAACTCTGCGTTTAGACCAATGACTGTCAAGGAAGCGCTGAATCATCCATGATCTTTTCATTAAGATTTTCTTTGTTATAACGTGTTAAGGCTGCCGTTGGTGAAGGTAATTTGAGCTGCTATAATATGCGCTCAGAGGCAGACCCTATTGGTGGGCACTGATTGACAGTCCCGGAGGGTTCAGGTGGGGGTTAGTGCGCAGGTGACCCCTGAGAACGTGGCGGAAAGTACAGTCAGCGCATTTCTGTGCACGCATGGGGGGGTCTGCTGAGATTTTCGGCTCGGGGGATCACGCTCTGGTTAGCTTTTAACCCCTGTGTGCTGAAGGCCACACTAAGGGTCACCAAAGGGTCGGTATGGGTCTCCTTGAAGGCCGGGTTAAACGTTCAAAATGGCGTTACCGTCTCTAACTTGACAACGTGTTTTACGTTATCTGAGCCCATTTGTGTTTTATCGAACAGCTATGCATTTTGACAGAAGATAATTTGCTAAAATGTTTTTTTAAATTATTATTTATGTCATTTACCTTTGTTCAAGTTAGTACCTCTATAGCCATATAGCCTTAGGTGCTTATGAAAACCAAGAGTTTGGGGGTTTTCCCCATATCTGGTATTTAATCTAAAACATTGCTCCTGATTTACATTTGTTTTCATTTAAGGTTGATAATCTGTTTTAAAATGAATAACTTCCCCCAGACTGTTGTCCAGATAATTTGTAGGTTATATTCTCTTTATGCATGGCACTGCCTGCATCGGAATTATTCACTGAATATGGAATAGCCTTGTACATACGTGTCTGTTTAATGCATTTCTAACATTTTATGTTGATTTAGTCAAATAAAAAAGTACCTGAATAGCTGTGTGACTGAATCCAGCCTTGTTTCCACAGTGGGCAAGAAATCAAAAGAAAAAAAAAACGAATGTGTTTCACTCAATTTTCTGCAACCAAAGACCTGTAGTCAGCCAAAGATTTTATCACCCTTGTGGAAGCGCAGTGAAGTGCCTTGTTTTTGCAGCCTTGCCATCAGCGAAGCACACGCTTTTCCAGTTCTGCACGCTCGGCATTTTGATGTTGACTGTAGCAAGACAAACAATGCCCAGTTACAGTTCTCACCCCCCTCTCCCCCCCCCCCCCCCCCCCCCCCCCCACCCCCCTCCCCTTTAGTCTGTTCCGATTGGCCGGGCAAACTGTTTGGGGCCTTGAGAAACGCAGGATCCCTCTAAAGAACATTTAGGAGTCAGACAGCGCAACAGCTTCTTCACAGACGCCAGCAGAGTCTCACACAAACACTCCTCAGGTCTTCACAGGGTAGTGTGCGTGTGTGTGTGTGTGTGTGTGTGTGTGGGGGGGGGGGGGGCAGTGGAACTGAAACTCAGTCTACATCTTGTTCCTGACTGAAAAACCTCGCGTCTCCGCTTTTGCGGGTCCTAGTGGAATTCTCTTTGGAGTTTCCGTGGCCGCCGAGCGACTGACAGCAGGACTGTCACCTCTGGAATTCAGGCGTGAGAAGAACTCCTTGTTGTTCAGTTGTTGTTGTTGAATGAACGTCCCCATAAATTACACTGAAGACCTTAGCGGCACTGAAGTGCTAATGAAAGCACATCGGCATAGCGATAGCCTGGATGCCATGATATACACTTAATTCAGCGCAACCGGATTGTTGTTCAGTCATGATTTAGTCTAATAGAAACAATACATCAAATGGGGAAGTTTCAGTTTAATTAGTCAAACTGTTAGCTGAATTTCATCTGGGAAAAGGAGTTTTTGGAAAAACCTGCCGCTGACTCTCTTATTGGCATGACTTTCGATCCGGTACAGCCAAAGGGCAGTTTTGGGCGAGAAGACGCAATGGAAATTTCCGGATCGGATCAAACGGCCGCCCCTCCCTCCCGCCTCGCGCTCCACGCAGGAGGCAGTGCTGTCTCCTGCCTCTCTCACAGTGCGCGTCACAGAAGGACCCGGTGACCCCGCGACTCATTCACAGACATACGGTCATTCACAGACATACGGCCATCACGGCCGTCATTCACAGCCCTCAAGCATACGAAGACATAGGAGAGAGGGATTCACAGCGTCAAAAAGCTGACTGATACGGCCATTCAAGACATACGGCCATTCGCAGACATTTGTCATTTCTTTTTTTCTTTTTTTCAGAGGAGTGGGGGAGCTCGCTCTCAAGGGAAGAGGAGAGGGAACGCGTCAGAAAAGCTGACTGATCACAAGCCGCGCATTTGCTTTCTTTTTTTTCTCTTTTTCCGAGGAGTGGGGGGGTGTGGGGGGGGGGGGGGGGAGAAAGATCACTCTTTTTACACTGATGTTTTACGGCCTGTCAGAGCGCTTTATTTACGTCCCCCGACGCCGCCGGCCCCGCTGTGATTGTCGCACGTTAATAACCTGGCCCCCGCCAGCGGGGCCCCGCGGGCCCCTGGAGCCGCGAGCGGACTACCGCCGCCGGTGAGGATCAGACGCGGCGGCGTTCGCCGTGAGAGCCGCTCCGAACCCGCCTCGCGCGGTCTCTGGGGCGCGCGTCTTTGAGTTGCGGGGTCCGTTTCCCCCCCCCCCCCCCCCCCCCCCCGTTCATCGCCGCTCTCCATCAAGGCCCGCGGCGGTGCTCTCTGTTACGAAACGAAAAAAAAAAAAAAACCCGGGGCGTTCTTTGCGTTTTTGCCGTGACGCATCTCAAATTTTTCAAAAACTTTCTCCGTAGCTACTTGGCCGCGTTGCTTAGCGAGGCCAAATAAACACTCTCCCTAGGGGGTTTGTTTTCAAACGGGCTGCTTGTTGACTTTTCCCATAAAACGTCTAATTATGGTCATTTTCAAGCAGTAATTAGATCTTCATTTAAAATTATAATTGCACAGCGCTCTGGTGCGGTTTGAGAAAAGCCAAGGTGTCCCCTAAGTATAGGTACTTAAGTGGAAAATGAGTCCAATCATAGCGCTCAGAACTGAAGCCAGTATCCACCCCTGAGCTCTTTTGCTGGGGAGGAAGGTTTAAGGGTTAAATTGCCAGAAGTTTTACTTGACAGATTCCCCCCCCCCCCCCCCCCCCCCCCCCCCCCCCCCCCGTTTCTGTTTTTGAAAAGCACGGCCTACAAATGGCACATGGCATCTCCAGTGGCTGGGGCTGCATGTGGGAGACACCACAAAAGAGGACGGGTTGAATCTAGAACATTCTTGGAGCGCGAGCTTTCCCCTCCGAACATTATTGCGGTCGTAATCAGGGAGCCAGATTTTTCCCGAGGCCCGCCGGCCAGAAAGCTGATTCAGGTCTGTTGACGGCACAGCCGCGAAAACTTTCACAAGCAGACAGCGAGAAGTCAAAAATCCTCTCTCTCTCTCTCTTTTTTTTTTTTTTTAATAGGAGGCTCTTTGGAAAAGCGGCTTCTGTTGGAATACTGGCTCGAGTCTGTTTTTTTTTTCCCCCTTTCTGCGACCGGGTACGCGAACTTGAAGGGGCTTGCCGGCGCGTTCGGGAACGCGAAGCGCCCGTCTCATGTCGGCGGGACGCGTCCCTCGCATCAAAGCGAGCGACGGGGGCGCCGGTTTCGTCGGCCTGTCGTCACTGTTCGGCAACGGCGAGCCGAGAGAATGCGCCGCTAAATATAGCAGCTAGCGCTAGCGCCTCGGGGGGAGGTGGCCATTAAGTAACTGTTAAATCACAGCTATTAAAATACCTTCCCAGCACGCCTGACCCGTTTCCAAAAGAGCTTTCTCACACATTCTACAGGGGGGGGTAATCCACTTGGGGTCCTGCGGTTCTGCGGTAGCACAGGGTGCAGGGACAGGGCAGGAACGTTCTGGAAGGTGACGTCGGAGGTCGCGACCCTTGCCCGGTTTTTGTTCTCGGGCTGACGGGGCGGCGGGCGTGAGGTTTCGTCCTCCCCGACCGCGGCGTCCCACACACAGACGGGCCCAGATCCCTCTTCCAGTAAGAGCGCTCGGTCGGTCTCTCTCTCTCTCGCACGCATTTTCCCGCTCCTCGCGCGCGGCTGCCAGCGCGTGGGCGCCGCCTCGCGCGCCGCTGGACGGGCCGGCCGTCTGCACGGCAACGGCTCACTCAGGCGTCGCTGTGCGAGTCTTTCCGTGCAGACAGCATTTGCCCGTCTTTGTGCGTCAGAATTTGAGTGTGTGGTTAGTACATGTCTGGTGGTGTGCTTGTGTGTACTGTACTGCCTGTTTCTATTGGGGGCTTCAATGCAGATCCGCTTTTCTGCCTTTGAAGACCCGGAAAAGGCAGTTTTCAGTCCACGTCAGCGCGATGAAGACTGTTCAAGTTAAAGATGTCGTACAGACTGTGTGAAAGAAATGGGGACAGAGGTAATGAGCTGAATTTCGTGTGTGTGGGGGGGGGGGGGGTGTACTGTGTTCTGTGTTTATTAACAGGGTCAGACCAGAAAAGAACCTGCCTGGAAAAAACCGTCATGCGAACAGGGTCCACACCTTGCGGAAGGGGGAGGCGAATCGCCGTTGTCATGCCTACAGGAGCCTTTGTGCAGAGGGGGAAAAACAAAATGGCAGTTTTTTTTTTTTTTTTTTTTTTTTAAAGTGGGTTGTAGTAAGAGGAAAATGTCTGAGGGCTCAGTCTTTGGGGTCTGAGACGCTTATTAGCTCTTTGTTCCCCCGCGCTGCCTGCAGCCCTGGATTTTTTAATTGCTGGTGAAACGCCTCTCCCGCTCAAGCCCGGTCTTGTCTGCTGGCGACTGGGCCGCCGCCGCCGGCTCTCCAGGTGATGGAGGAACCTGGGAAGAGGTATGAGGTGGAGCGCGGTGGGGGGGGGGGGGGGGACTGCGGTGGGGGGGTACGCATGCGCTGAAGGGTTTGCAGTTCATTGGATGTTGAGCAGTAGCCTGGGTTCCCACAAATTTGGAAAAATAAGACGTTGGACGTTGTGTGTCGCAGTTTTCCAGCTAATCACGTGAAACAAGCTCTCTCTCACCTTTCTTGACAGTTTGTTTTCCCTTGTACATATGAAGTGGCTGGCCAGAGATGCACTGTTTCAATAGTTCATCCACGTGAACTGGAAACATTGGAAACATTAAGCTATATTGGGATTTTGGGCTTGGAACTGGGAACTGGAGATGTTAAGTCACCCCATGCATCCATGTGTAGGCCTTTGTGTGCACACATGCCTGTTCAAAGTCATATGCATATGCCTAGTGCTGCCATCTGATCATTCTAAAATTCACAACTGTGTACAAAATGCAGAATTTATTTCTTTACACATGCGCTACAAATCATTACATTACATTACAGGCATTTAGAAGACGCTCTTATCCAGAGCGACTTGCACAACTTTCTACATAGCATTTTACATTGTATCCATTAATACAGCTGGATATATACTGAAGCAATGCAGGTTTAAGCACCTTGCTCAAGGGTACAACGGCGGTGTCCTACCCAGGAATCGAACCTATGACCTTTCGGTTACAAGCCCAGTGCCTTACCCGCTGTGCTACACTTCCGCATGTTCGCAAACGAGAACAGAGCCTTGCAGGGGGGGAATCCTTCCCAGGGCCTGGGTTGTGTTACCCCACTGTCCCAAGTCGCGTTCTGCCAGAAGCAGCTTTTCGTTTCCCACGGCGGGTTGCGGGGCGCAGCGAGGCGGGACGGCCGCACCCCTGAGCCGTGTGACCGCGCGAGAAGCGCCGCACGCGCTCCGTCGGGTCGCCGCGAGGTTCGGAAGCCAAGCCGGCGCGCGCTGGCAGGAAACTCATTCTGATCGCCTGCTTTCGTTTCATTTTGCTCTCTCTTTCTTTCTCTCATTCTCTTTGTCTCTCTTTCACTCTCTCTTTCTCTCCTTACCTATCTCTATCTCTCTTTCTCTCTCTCTCTCTTTCTTTCTCTTTCTCTCTCTCACACTCTCTTACTCCCTCATTCTTGTCCCCCCTGCTGAAGACCGCCTTCAGTGCTGGTTACAGTAAGGGGCTCGATTGGCTCTAAACAGAGTGTGTGTTAGAATGTTGTTTTTCTATGTCAGCAAGCAGAGGCACGCAGGAGTGCCTTTTGAACTTTGCTGCACAAACGGAGGTGGATTTATGCCGTCTTAAACGAGATTAGCCAAAATATTCTTATTAAAAAAAGGCATTCCTCCCGTCTCTTCTTTCCACCTGGAACTGAGGCAGCTACGCCGCTGAAAACAAAACAAAAGCAGACAGCGATGCCATTTCCTCGGTTTTCGCATTGCTGAGATTAACGCGAGCAAGCGATCCATGGAAGCCTTTCGCGTGAAGTAATGTGAATTACCACTTTTTTTTTACTTGAGACTTTCTCGTGCCGGGTTAGTCCTGAGCTGTCTTTCGGCTTGGCTTTCGTTCATACTGTGCAACACCCACTCTTAACTTGGATTAATACAGTTACTGGCCCCCCCCCCCCATTCTTAGACTAGGTTAGCATTCAGTGCCTCCATGTTCTGGGCGTTAACATTAAAGAATACCAAAGATCTTTCTTGACGAAGGCAGTTTGCTAAATCATTGAAACTGTCAGCACGTGTTTGCTCTGGAGGCCGACGTGGCCCAGAGGACTTTGGGTCCCAGAGGAAAATTCCACTTGGCTTGGAGGGCCCGAGGGCCGCTAAATGAATTGGGCAGCAGGTTGGGGTGGGTTTTTTTTTTTTTTTTTTTTTTTTTTTGGGGGGGTGGGGGGGGGGGGGGGGGGGGTAGCTGTCAATAACACTCTTTGATGAAACAACAGGACAGACTATCAAAACAGTAACATTACGTGTAGCTTGTAATGGCAGGAAAAGAAGACTAATTGGCCTCCAGTTTTTTTTGTGTGTGTCAGATTAATGAATGTACTGGAAGGTGTCGCAGGATTTCAGGTTCTTCTGAAACCCTTGAAAGGCATTTTTTTAAATTGCGTGGATCCGCTGGAACCGCGCGCAATGCGACGCACGTCGCAAATGCGACGCCGCATGCCTCGCAGCGCATTGCGGCGGCGAGCGGGAGGAGCTTGCCTTTCAGGCCAAATATTTGAAGCGGAATTCCTGACATGAAAAGGCGCCGCCGCGCCGCGCCTCCTGTGGGAGCCGTGACTGCCCGCAACGCAAACAATAAAATCGGTTACGGCTCCTTTTGTGAGATTTTAATGGTGGCATGCGCTCCTTTTTTTTTTTTTTTTTTTTTACGACCGGGCTTCTGAAGCACTTTGGTCTCCCGCCTCCTGCCCTCTCTCTGAATCAGTTTTTTTTTTTTTTTTTTTTTTAAAACAGAGCAAACATGGCGGGATCCAGCCGCGGACGCCGTTTGCACTTCAGACCTGGGAAGCCGAGGTTTTAACGCGGGGGGGGGGGGGGGGGGGGGACACAGAACGCCTGTCGACCAGCCACAGCCGTTTAACTCCCTCCTGTACACCCTCCCACCTCCCCCCCCCTCCCGCAGAAACATTGGAGGGGGGGCTGGGTTTGCGGCGGGGGGGGTGTGTACTGCCGAGGCGCAGCCTGTGATTCAGGCTCGCCTACTCGGCCGGCGTTTCTGAGAAGCTGGCGTCTACCTGCGCTGACAGGCTTGCCTGCGGCGACAGATCAAAGGGGCGCGTGAGTAATGTATATTCTCGCCCGCCCCGCCCCGCCCGTTCCCTCCTGCTGCCGGCGGGCCGCGGGCCCCCAGCCAGCCAGCCGGCGCTCACATTAGCGCTCTCGCTCTCCCACTCCGGTCTGGCGCTCGCTGAAAGGAGCCCAACCCTGTTGCCGCGCTCAAATCCGCTTTGTCTCTCTCGCACACAGAGAAGTCTATCGCTCACTCTCTCACGCGCACACACACACACACACGCACGCGCGTGTACTCTCACACATCCGCACACACATGCGCACACACGCACCCACACACACACACACCCGCTCACACACACGCACTCTCACACGCACACACACACACACATGCGCACACACGCAAACGCACACACCCATACACACACCCGCACATTCACACGCACCCGCACAGACACACGCACTCTCGCACACACGCACTCAAACAAACACACACACACACAGACATATGCACTACAGACAAATACACAAATACAAAAACACACACGTATGTAACCATGTCAGTCTGCAGTGTGGCTGAAGTTATTTTAGCTTGAGATACCGCACCACAAACTATGGATTGTGCATTTCCCGAAAGTATATGCATTCATCCATTATTATATCATCTTCTAGTCAGAGAGCGAATTGAGTTTTCTGGGTAACTTTGTTCTGTTAACATGAATGTTTTTTCTCTTCTCTGTGGTCACAACAATCCCCCGAGAACAAACGCCTGTCAGCTTTGGATTTAAAACGGATTCAAAGGAACTTGTGTTATGATTTCTTTTCTTGTCCCCCCCCCCCCACTCTGTGTTTGTGTAAGCACGGCGTTTTGCGTTGACACTCCAGCGCTAATTCGTTCCCCCAGGGGGGGTGGGGGATGGGGGGGGGCAGGTGATGGCGGTGCACATGCGTGTCGCCGGCACGGCACCCGAAGCCTGGCATCAGCCCCGTCGCGCTGAAATCGAGCGTGAGCGGGACTTGGCACGCAGGCTTCTCCCGCTACCTGCAGCTACGCTCCCACCTGCTCGCATTTCAGCACGGTCCAATTACATCTGCCCTGCTCTTTAATCCTTTATGTACGCACAGAACATTTGTCCTCCGTACGCTGGGTGAGTCTTTGAGACTCGCGTGGAGTGATGCCTGGTTCGAGTGGCACGGTTGTCTTTTTTTGTTTTTTGTTTTTTGCTTACTTCTTCGTGCTTTTTTTTTTTTTTTTGTTAAATATCCAGATATTTGAGCGTTTAATGTTCCGGCGTTCTCGTAGCGGGTTAGCGACACGCCGCGATCGCGTAATGGAGGCTTTGGAGCTGTGGAATGAAGCAGCTGCGTGTCCGGGAGCGTGACGCGGTGGGGACTCCCCCCGTGTATGGCCGCTTTGTCTCTCCAGCTTAAAGAAAACTTGTGTCCCTGTCTGTCCTTCCGTAGGGATGGGAGAGGGGTGGGTGGGGTGGGGGGGGGGGGGGGGGGGTGATGTTGAGGGGTGTGCTGGCTTTGGTCCACCTCTCTGCCCCAGCCGTTGCATTGTGACTGAGGTGTGTGGAGGGGGAGGGGGGGGGGAAGGGGGGGGAGAGGGGAGGGGGGAGGGGGGAGGGGGGGCCGTGGCAGGAGGCGGGGTTAGGGGGCCGGTTGTGGCTCCTGGCAGGGCTCCATTCTCAGAACGGGAGAAGGGTTCCGAGGTGCCACCAGGGGCGGGGGATGGGCATTGGGGTGGGGCGGGGCCTTGGCTGCCGTACAGAGCCAGTGAATTAGGGAGGCGGTGCGCATGGGCGGGGCTATAGGCTCGCCGGCCCCACTCCCCCCATGTCACCAGACTGTCCCTCTCAGACGTTTTCTCTGATCCTTTAACCCTTCATAACCAGGTTAAATGCTCACCCACAGAAACAATCCGGAAACAAATAACCTTGTCCTACTTCCTCAGCATGCCCTGTAGTGTGGTTTATTTTTCCTTGGTGAACTTTAATGAGAAAAGTGCGCAGGTGCAACATATATAAACTAAGAGCAGCAGAGTTCGTTTTTTAAAGGTGTGGGATGGTGTGGATGTCCGGTTGTCATGGTAACTGTTCCTCACACAGTGGGACGGGGAATTGCGGGCTCACTGACGGGGCAAACGGACAGCCGGCTGTTTGACGGAACGCGCGTGAGCTCGCTCTCTCTCTGAGCCATCGGGGGGGTTCGAAGCCGTTCTGAGGAGGTGGGAGGGCGCAGGCGAGCCGGCGAAAGGCCCGGACCAGGCCCGCTTACCCAGAACCCTCGCTCCGCTCCGCTCGGCGCCGCGTCAGAGTTCCCGGCACGAGGTGGGCGGGCCCTTGAGCGCCGCGGTGCAGCGGTGCAGCGGTGCGGCTGTGTGTGTGTGTGTGTGTGTGTGTGTGTGTGAGTAAGTGTGTGTGTGTGTGTGTGTGTGTGTGCGTGCGTGTGTGTCGGTACACGCCGTCTCCTGGCCGAACGGAGGGCTGTTTGCTCAGCCTTGGGCGGGATTCTCCACCCCCCCCCCCAACCCCGCTGGCCTTGACCCGCCGTGGACGGGCTGTTCAGGCCGCCTGCCAGCCCCCTCGTCCTTCGGGGCCGCCATTTGGATGCCATTTCAAACAGAGCCGGCCTTTTGATGGGTCCGAGAGAGAGAAGGCTGCCAGAGAGGGGGGGGGAAGGGGGGGGGGGAGGTCGCAACTGCTTACAGAAGCGATTTGGAAGATTTTTTTTTAACGTATTTATTTTTCAAAATTGTCTGTTTTTTTTTTTTCGGCGCACCTGCGGTACGTGCGGCCGGGGCGGCCCCCCCGGGTTTCGATTCGCCGCTCGGGCGACCCCCCCGAAAACCTCGCACCTGTTTTTTTCTTAACGGGCGGCCCGTTTGCCGCTGCGACGTCCTCTATTTTCATCGGCGGTCCGTCGCGGTAACGCGGTAATGGCTTCAGTGCGCCTCGCCGACTTGCCAAAATGACAGGCTTTTCCGGAACGTTCCGTCCCCTCCTCGGGCCCGTGGGGCCCGGCGCGGCGGACCCTGTCATTACGCGCTTTTTAGTGCGTTCTGCGGAAGCGGCCGCCGGCCGTCTCTGAGAGCGCTGCGTATATTTAAACGCCGACTCGGGGTAGTCGCGCGTGGGAGTTCCAGGGTAGCGAGCTCCCTTTCCCCAGCCAGCTCTTATATTACATCTCCAGGGTTTTTTTCTTGTGTGGGTTTCTTGTGCTTGTTTTGTAAGCTTTCACTTACCTATCGCAGTTGTACTATCCAATGGGTATATGTATACATGGGGATATACTGTGTATATATACAATCGATGTATAGTTGGGTATATGAATAAATAGCCTATATAAATGGGTGTGTGTATGTGGGTATATGTGTAAATGTGTAAATGGTATATGCATGCAGTGTAAATGCTGTATCTGTATGTAGGTTGCTGCTGCTGCTTTGTTGACAGGCGGGTAGATGCACTGGTGAAAAGGTGCAGTTTTTAGGAGGAGGGGTCATGCGGCCTCAGGCTCTCAGTTAGTGGCATGCCAGAGGTCAGCATTCACAGGTAAAGGGCCAAGGTGCTGTGGGGCATGAATGGTATGTGTGTCATTATGAGTTGTGTGTCTGTGTGTGTGCATGCATTTATGTGTGTGTGTGTGTGTGTGTGTGTGTGTGCATGCATTTATGTGTGTGTGTGTCTGTGTGTGCGCATGCATTTGTGTGTGTGGGTGTGTGTGTGTGTGTATTCATTTGTGTGTATGTGTGTGTGTGTGTGTGTGTGTGTTTGTGTGTCTCTGTGTGCATGCATTTGTGTGCGTTTGTCTGTGCGAGTGTGTGTGTGTGTGTGTGTGTGTGTGTGTGTGTGTGTGCGCGCGTTTGTCTGTGTGTGTGTGTGTGTGTCTGTGTGCGTTTGTCTGTGTGCGTTGTCTGTGCGTGTGTGTTTATGTGTGTGTGTGCGTGTGTGTGTGTGTGCGTTTGTCTGTGCGTGTGTGTATGTGTGTGTGTTTATGTGTGTGTGTGTGTGTGCGTTTGTCTGTGCGTGTGTGTGTTTATGTGATTGGATGTCGTGACAGGCAGCCCAGGGCAGCTAAGTGAGCGATGGCTTAGGTAGCACAGGGCCGGGTTTTGGGGGAGGGGTGAGGGGGGGGGGGGGGGGTGAGAGGCTGAGAGCTGGCCTCGGGACACCCTGCAGATCACAGCCCTCCTTCATTACACTCTCCCAGTTTCCAAAACAACTGGGCCCTGTGTTTGAAGATGAGTGCAGCTGCAGCAGCGCTGTGTGACCGGGGGGGGGCTGGGGGCATGTCCCGTCAGCTCCCCTCCCTCGCCTCCCCCCCTCTGTCTGCAGGGAGGTAGCATTCCCAAACCCTTTCTGTCTCCCCTCTCTCCCCCCCCCCCCCCCCCCCCCCCCCCCCCCCCACCCAACCCGCCCCCCCGTGGCGGCAGCAGAGCGCGGGAAACTGGAGGCAACGTCCTGCTGCGGTCAGGCTACCCTCGTTTCGCGGGCCGTGGGGACCCCTCCCTCGCTCGCTCGCTCGCTCGCCCGCCCGCTCGCTCGCTCGCTCATGTAGGCTTCAAAGCGGCGCTGTGAAAATTCCTCCCCTGGAGCAGCTGCCCACAGCTGGGCTCCCGACACCTGTTCCCCTGGCGCTCTCTGAAGGACACTTAGGTTCACCAGCTCTAGAGTCCTGCTGGAGAATCCCCCCCCCCCCCCCCCCCAAAACCAGCTATACACACTGCCGCTTCCCCTTCCTTCTGCAGTTTTACACTGTTACACACACTGCCCCTTCCCCTTCCTTCTGCAGTTTTACACTGTTACACACACTGCCACTTCCCCTTCCTTCTGCAGTTTTACACTGTTACACACACTGCCCCTTCCCCTTCCTTCTGCAGTTTTACACTGTTACACACACTGCCCCTTCCCCTTCCTTCTGCAGTTTTACACTGTTACACACACTGCCCCTTTCCTTCTGCAGTTTTACACTGTTACACACACTGCCCCTTCCCCTTCCTTCTGCAGTTTTACACTGTTACACACACTGCCATTTCCCCTTCTGCAGTTTTACACTTTTACACACACTGCCATTTCCCCTTCTGCAGTTTTACACTGTTACACACACTGCCACTTCCCTTTCGTTCTGCAGTTTTACACTTTTACACACACTGCCACTTCCTCTTCTGCAGTTTTACACTTTTACACACACTGCCACTTCCCCTTCTACAGTTTTACACTTTTACACTTTTACACACATTGCCACTTTCCCTTGTACAGTTTTACACGTTTACATACTGCCACTTCTGAAAAGCTTTAGGAAAGCTAATGTGCACTGCATCGAAATATTAGTTCAGAATTTTTTTCTGGCTTCTAAGATGGAACAATGGCCACAAATGAATGGAATATAGGATGAAATCGTGTTAGTCACGGCCTAAGTTGCATATGAAATCAATCACACACTGAGACAAGTTAAAAAGCAGAATGATCAGTAGAAAATTTGTCTTTGCAAAACAAAGACATCAAAGTTAGCTCTCAGGCCATGCTAAAACAGAGCGAGTCGCACATTGCGAGTCCCACAGAACGAGTCCCAGAGAGCGAGTCTCAGAGAGTGAGTCTCAGAGAGTGAGTCCCAGAGAGCGAGTCTCAGAGAGCGAGTCGCACAGAGCGAGTCCCAGAGAGCGAGTCCCAGAGAGCGAGTCCCAGAGATCGGGTCCCAGAGAGCGAGTCGCACAGTGTGAGTCCCAGAGATCGAGTCCCACTGAGCAAGTCGCAGAGATCGAGTCCCAGAGAGCGAGTCGCACAGAGCGAGTCCCAGAGAGCGAGTCGCACAGAGCGAGTCCCAGAGAGCGAGTCGCACAGAGCGAGTCCCAGAGATCGGGTCCCACTGAGTGAGTCGCAGAGATCGAGTCCCAGACAGCGAGTCTCAGAGAGCGAGTCCCAGACAGCGAGTCTCAGAGAGCGAGTCCCACTGAGCGAGTCTCAGAGATCGAGTCCCACTGAGCAAGTCCCAGAGATCGAGTCCCATAGAGCGAGTCCCCCGGAGAGCGTGTCCCAGAGAGTCAGTCCCAGAGAGTCAGTCCCAGAGAACGAGTCCCAGAGAACGAGCAAGTCCCAGAGATCGAGTCCCAGAGAGCGAGTCCCTCGGGGAGCGAGTCCCAGAGAGTGAGTTCCATAGAGTGAGTCCCAGAGAACGAGCGTGTCCCAGAGAGCAAGTCCCAGAGTGTAAATCCCACAGAGCAAAATGGATTTTCGCTGCATCACGGTCGCTTAAAGGAGCGCTTCCGTCCCACATCAGTCGCTTCCCAAACCCAGAGAGAAGATGGAACACATTGTGTCAGCGAATGCTCCCTGTCTGGGGCTGGCTCAATGGCGCGTTGTGCCTTTCTGGTTTTAACCAGCGTCACGCTCATCTTGCTGTATAAGTGCCCTGCTGCTCATGTGGGGCCAGTGTAAGTTGCAGCGACAGGCTGCCCTTAAATAACCGATTGATCACATTTCATTGTTCAGCTGACAAACAGGCCCCCTTTGCAGTGTTACACATTTTGTCATATGGATGGGGGGGGGGGGGGGGCGCTAAGGAAATCAGTGGTAACGCATGCACACATTACACAGTATGTAGTACAGTACCATACGGTACGTACCAGCTCAACTCAAACCTGTTTACTAGTAAGCAGTTGCTGAATCCCCCAAAAATATTATAGTAGCCGAAAACACAGGCGGCACTCTGTAGAAAACTCAACAGCTTAGTCAACTGTTAGTCAACAGCTTTCTTCAGCGTGCTAAATGCGCTAAATGCTAAGTTAACTGGGTAACACGCTGTCCGTCCCTGTGTCTAATTCTGCATCTATAAAACTATTGCTCTGTCATGGGACATGATGAAAGGTCACATTTAATTGCCACAAAGCCGCTAGGGTGGTTTTTTCTGTTTGGTGTTGAAGTCTTAGTACTGCAAGTGTATTACTGCATGTGGATACACAGCACACTGTGCTGATTAACTGAGCGTTTTTGTGCTGTTTCGCTCTCCTGCCTGAAACTGTTTGTTGAAGTGTCGGAGACCATTTGAAGACAAGAGCGCGTGTAATACGTGCAGGTTTGCTTGTTTCCTCCGGTTTCATAACTAATCCGTGGGGCCTTAAGCCTCGTACACGCCGAACCAAATCCGATTCCTCCCCGATTCAAATGTAAATCCAGTTTTATTGTGAACTGAAATTCTTTTGTGTTTGGTATGGTGGGTGGGACTGTGAAGTCTCTGAGTGTGGTATAGAGAGTGGTGTGGTAAAGAGTCCATTGTCTCGTTCGCTTTTCAGTCAGCGCAACTTTGATCTGAGAAAATGTTTTTGTTTGGCCAGGTAGGAAGCTTATGCATGTTTGTGCTTATGTTTGTGTGGCACTGCTGCCCCCCCTCCCTCCTCCCACTCCCCATGCACATAAATATTCTGCCGCAGTTTCCATAAATCAAATGTCATCCTGGGAAACTGACACCCGTGACTACTTTGGGACCACACAGCGCTGCGATCGGCTACGTTAAAAGGGAGCCTCTGATTGGCCGCTGAAGAGCCGGACCCGTCCGATGTCGGCCAGGGCGGCAGCCAATGTGCAGACGGCAGTTCAAAGGGAGCGACGGGGGAGGGGAGGCGGGGAAGGGGGGGGCGTGCGAGCCTTTACAGCACCGACAGGGCAACCGTCGTTCCACCTGACCTCGGTCTGACCTCACGCCCGTTTGCCCTTTGAACCCCGCTGCCGGTGCGAGGTGAGGGGCGGGGTTGGGGGGGGGGGGGGCAGCGGTGCAGGACCCAGTTGAAGGAAGGTGACCAATCGCCACTCACCTGTAGGACTGTAGGAAGACCCCACCCCCCTCCCCCGTAGCCAGGTAGTCGGGACGGTGGCCATTTTCACGGGCCGCCGCAGGCAAAGGTTCCGTCCCTAGTCACGCATTAACACATTCCTCCCTGCTTTTGAACTGTTAAAAAGTGCTCAGGGGCCACGGCGCTGAACACGGAGGGGGGTTTGTCATTAACCCGTGATTAACGGATCAAGGTCTCAATACAGCGTCCAAACGGAATCTTCTCTCTGGCTTATCCCAGCTCACGGTGCTCTTCATGACTCAGATTCAGCGTTTAGAGATTCAGATTCAGAGTTAGAGCAGGGCGCTGTGTTGATTTCGATCATTTTGATTAAAGCTGGGGCATGGTGAGATATAATTTGCTCTTGCTTTGAGTGGCAGGGTGTGGATTTGCGCATGATTGCTTTAGGTTTTGCGTTCAAAACAAGCTTGAGGCCCACATGGGTGTAGACAGTGAGGTTAAAGTAGCCAGGGTGTAGACTGTCATTTCAGAGGGCCACCCCTCCCCTCCCCCGGCCCCCCTCTGCCACCAGCGTGGGGTCAAAGTGCAGGAAGGGCCTGGCTCTGATTTGATTGGCCGCCAGGTTGCCGTGGATGCCTGGCATTCAGTGGGCAGCGTGCCCGCTCATCTTCCACCGCGCAGTGTTTACTCGCCGCCCCGCGTATCGATATCAGTTTTTCGGTTTTGAAATCGGAGACGGGGTGCAGCGCCCCCCTTCGGAACCCCCCGCCCCCCCTGTCGCCCCCCCCCGCCGCCCCTCTCCTCCAATCTGCGGCCCGCCGTAACTGGGGCAGGCACCTGCCCCCTGCTCATGTGTCCCCCCCTCTTTCCACAACCGCTCGTCCCTGAACCCCCCCCCCCCCACTCGCGTTCGCTCCGAGCGGTCAGTCCCGCACGGCTCAAACACGACCGTGTGTCTGCGCTCTCCTCAAGAGACGCTAGTTTATTTTATTTTTATTTTATTATCGCACTGTGATTGCTGTTTTTTCTGAGGGGCCAGTTCCGGCCAGTGGAATTGCATAATGGGCATGCTGCCGGTTTCTATAGCTTGGGTGTGATCGCCACCTAGTGGCACGTCCTGCACAGGATGGAACTGCACTTGTCACGTTGGTTTTATCTCCTTAACTCCTGTCTCTTGTTGAAAAAAAAGGAGAGCTTACTTCATCCCTTTTTTTCTGCTGGTCCATTTTCTTTATCTTTACCAACCTTTATTTACATGGGACCCCTCTCTTTCTCTCTCACTTCCTCCCCCCTTCCTTCCCTCAGTTTTCGGGCAGTGGCCTTTCTCTGTGTTATGGGCAGTGGCCTTTCTCTGTGTTATGGGCAGTGGCCTTTCTCTGTGTTATGGGCAGTAGCCTTTCTCTGTGTTATGGGCAGTAGCCTTTCTCTGTGTTATGGGCAGTGGCCTTTCTCTGTGTTATGGGCAGTGGCCTTTCTCTGTGTTATGGGCAGTGGCCTTTCTCTGTGGCCTTTTGTAGGCAGTGGCCTTTCTCTGTGTTATGGGCAGTGGCCTGTGTTATGGGCAGTGGCCTTTCTCTGTGTTATGGGCAGTAGCCTTTCTCTGTGTTATGGGCAGTCGTCTTTCTCTGTGTTATGGGCAGTAGCCTTTCTCTGTGTTATGGGCAGTAGCCTTTCTCTGTGTTATGGGCAGTAGCCTTTCTCCGTGTTATGGGCAGTGGTCTTTCTCTGTGTTATGGGCAGTCGTCTTTTTACGTTGCATTTATTTAGCGGATGCTTTTATCCAACGCGATGTACAGTGAGTGCATACCAAAGGTCATTGGAACACCTACAAAACTCTCTCACTCTGTTATGGGCAGTCGTCTTTCTGTTTTGTGTTATGGGCAGTGTTTTCTCTTTCACTCTCGCTCTCTCTCTGTCTCTCTCTTATGGGCAGTAGTCCCTCAGTTAAGGGTATTCGTCTCTCTATCTCTCTCTCTCTCTCTCTCTCTCTCTCTCTGTGGAACAGACAGTTGTCTCTCTCTGTTGTGAGAAGTAGTCTCTCTCTGTTGTGGGCAGTAGTCTGTCTCTCTCTGTCTCTGTTACAGGCAGTAGTCTCTCTCTCTGTCTCCATTACAGGCAGTAGTCTCTCTCTCTGTCTCCGTTACAGGCAGTAGTCTCTCTCTCTCTGTCTCTGTCACAGGCAGTAGTCTCTCTGTCTCTGTCACAGGCAGTAGTCTCTCTCTCTGTCTCCGTTACAGGCAGTAGTCTCTCTCTCTCTGTCTCTGTCACAGGCAGTAGTCTGTCCCTCTGTCTGTCGGTGTTACAGGCAGTAGTCTCTCTCTGTTCTGGGCAGTAGTCTCTCTCTCTGTCTCCGTTACAGGCAGTAGTCTCTCTCTCTGTTGTGGGCAGTAGTCTCTCTCTCTCTGTCTGTGTTACAGGCAGTAGTCTCTCTCTCTCTGTCTGTGTTACAGGCAGTAGTCTCTCTCTCTCTGTTTGTGTTACAGGCAGTAGTCTCTCTCTCTTTCTCTCTGTCTGTGTTACAGGCAGTAGTCTCTCTCCCTCTCTCTGTCACAGACAGTACTCTTATGCTGTGCTTTGTGTCTCTTCCTCAGGCTCGCCTGGCGCTGAAGAGAGGGGCTCAGGCTGTCATCTTCGATGTGTCCGACAACGCCGCCGCTGCACAGGAGGTGAGGCGGCCATTTTCCTGACCGAACCCCCCCACACACCCCCCCCCCCCCCAAAACACCTGTGATACCAGCGCCTCCCTCTCGCCCCTCCCAGCTGCAGACCGCTGAGGACCTGCCCAAGCCCGTGGTCCTGGTCCAGGCCGAAGCCGCCATGAGGCTCATGGACCTGGTCAACAGGAACGAGGGGGCCCTGGTCCACATCGATGTCATGATCGAGAAGCACGAATGGGTAGGTCCCGGGTGCCAGTCCGTCCACGTGCCTCGCTTGACCAGTCCTTGAACAAGCCCCCAAAAACGCAAAGGGGCTGGTGTACTTACATGAAAACTCACAGCGCAGTTCCAGCCTGACGAAGGCATGCTGGTGCGTACACATCCTGCGTGAAATTAACGTCCTGCTTACTGTGGCTGCTGCTGATTACACAGTCAGCGAACGGGACTTCCTGCTAATCGCACTTTGCGTGTTAAGCTGACCTTAAAGGTGCAGTTAAAAAAAAAATCCTGTTTAGTGTGTTGAATATCTTAATTGAATGTGGGGAAATTGATATCTGCTCATGTGCCTTAGGACAGTTTACGACAAAATGCGGATTGGGATATTCCAGCTGTGGCAGAATAATTATTTCTACGACTGGCTGTTTGTCACAGAGGTTGCAGGTGTCACGTATTCCATGATTTTTCCTTTTCCGTGACTTTCCCCGTTTTCAGTGTTTCCGTTATTTTTTTTCGGCCGTTTTTGATGGTAACTGTCAGCCTTAACACAGCCTACAGTCAGTTGTTGCAATGAAATAATCCACCATTATTCGCGTGATCTTCTCTTTAATGCATATGCATGAAGGAGAGAAGCGCACCTTGCGATGATTCTCATAGATGACTGCGCTTCCAGCTCTATGCGCCTCTGTGATTGGTTACACACGTTTCTGGGGCAGGATGCATCATATCTGCATCTGAAACTAGTCGCAAAAGACTTGGTACAGAAATACAAAGCGCAAACCATCTATTGCGAATAAATGCCTGTTGACAGATGTAATTCAAAAATAAAAAAGTAATTTAAGGGATGCATTACTTCAGGTGAATTATTATCAATTACACATGCACTATATAGGGAAATTAAAAGATTTTTTCATTTTAAAAAAAGCCCTTTACAAGGCTGTGCGTTAGCCTAAGCTATAGTTGTTAGCGTGGTTCTATGCTGGATTGCTATGCAGACGCTTCACCTCTTTGAGGCTTGAGAACAGTGTCATGTCCCAAGAGCTGGCCCTCTCCGCCCCCCTATTGATTCCTCTAATCTAAGGAGACAGAAGCTGTTGACTTTGGGAAGTGTTGGTTTTAGACATGAGCGTACTGCAAACACTTCCCCCATTGTTCGCACGCCTATTATTTCCTGTGAGAGTTTTCACCTCTTATCAGCAAGCGGGGCCCCCGCAACGGCTGAAGGTGCAGATCCACACCGCGTGTGTGTGGGCGTGTGTGTGTGTGTGTGTGTGTGTGTTCCTATGCATGCGTGTGTGTGTGTGTGTGTGTGTGTGTGTGTGTGTGTGTGTGTGTGTGTGTGGGTGTGAGTGTGTACGTGTGAGTATGTGTGTGTGCGTGTGTGTGCTTCCGTGTATGTGTGTGACCATGTGTGCATGTGTGTGTGTGTGTGTGTGTGTGTGGGTGTGAGTGTGTGTGAGTGTGTACGTGTGAGTATGTGTGTGTGACCATGTGTGCATGCGTGTGTGTGTGTCCGTGTGTGTGTATATGTGTATATGTGTGTCTGTGCATGCGCGTGTGTGTGTGAGCGTGTGTGTTCATGTGTGTGTGTGTATGTTTGTGACCATGTGTGCATGCCTGTGTGTGTGTGTGTGTGTGTGTGTGTATATGTGTGTTTGTGCATACGTGTGTGTGTGTGAGAGAGAGAAAGCGTGTGTGTAAGCATGTGTGTGCGCGTGTTATTCTCTGCTGAAGGTTCACCTCTCTCCCCAGCCCCAGTATGACGTCAGCATCCTGCTCACTGTGGTCCTGGCTGTGCTGGCCATCGTCATGATCTTCGCTTTCCGTTACCGCTGCAAGTCCAACAGGAACTGGGTGAGCTCACCACCTCCACGCGCACCCCCGCTCTCACCCGCCACAGGCCGGGAGCCTCCCGTTACTCACAGCCCCTGGCTCCTCCCCCTCACTCACAGCCCCTGGCTCCTCCCCCTCGCTCAAAGCCCCTGGCTCCTCCCCCTCACTCACAGCCCCTGGCTCCTCCCCCTCACTCACAGACCCTGGCTCCTCCCCCTCACTCACAGACCCTGGCTCCTCCCCTTCACTCCCAGCCCCTGGCTCCTCCCCCTCACTCACAGACCCTGGCTCCTCCCCTTCACTCCCAGCCCCTGGCTCCTCCCCCTCACTCACAGCCCCTGGCTCCTCCCCCTCGCTCAAAGCCCCTGGCTCCTCCCCCTCACTCACAGCCCCTGGCTCCTCCCCCTCACTCACAGCCCCTGGCTCCTCCCCCTCACTCACAGCCCCTGGCTCCTCCCCCTCACTCACAGCCCCTGGCTCCTCCCTGTCACTCACAGACCCTGGCTCCTCCCCCTCACTCACAGCCCCTGGCTCCTCCCCCTCACTCAGAGCCCCTGGTTCCTCCCTGTCACTCACAGACCCTGGCTCCTCCCCTCACTCACAGACCCTGGCTCCTCCCCCTCACTCAGAGCCCCTGGTTCCTCCCTGTCACTCACAGCCCCTGGGTCCTCCCCCTCTCCCCGCAGGACTCCGTGCACCAGCAGACCATGCGGGCCATCGGACGCCTGGAGACGCGCACCTACGCCTCCTCGGGCTGCTCGGGCAGCCAGCGGCTGAGGGGGGGCCGGGATTCGGGGAGCAGCTCCACCTCCGGGCCCATCTGCGCCATCTGCCTGGAGGAGTTCCTGGACGGACAGGTGGGCGGAGCGGCGGTCGCTCGGCGGGGCGTGGCCCGGGCAGTGTGAAGCCGCTGCATGGCAACAGCTCTGTGATGTTTCTCACAAGGCTTCAAAAATCGCAAAAATCAAATCTAATTGCGCAAGCCTTTTGCTGCAGTGAGGAGTGTTCTGATTGGTCCGTACGGTCCGTAAGCCCCGCCCCTGTTACCGTGAGAGTGGTGAAGCTCTGCCGCTCCTTTGTGTGTGGTACCGTGCGGCCGCTCGGTGGACACTCGGGCAGGGGGAGGCGGCTCCGCCCTCGGGGGAGGCGGGGCTTTGTCGGGCGCCGCCCTCCCCTGACGGCGGGATCTCTCTGTTCCAGGACCTGCGGATCATTTCGTGCGCTCACGAGTTCCACAAGGAGTGCGTGGACCCCTGGCTTCTGCAGCACCGCACCTGCCCCCTCTGCATGTACAACATCATGGGTAACGTGCTCCGCCCCCCCGCCCCGCCCCGCCCCACTGCCTGCTGGGAAATGCTCCACCCGCGAGGCTGTCGTGCACAGCTTGCATGTGCTTTGAGAGGCCGTGGGAAAAGGACTGGCGGAGAGAGAACGCACGGAGAGTGTGCATGTCCGCCAGCCCAAACAGCCAGACCAGTGATGTCTCCCGACCTGTCTGTGTACAGTCTTTTTGGGCTGGACCGCAACAGCGGGGCCAGCCCTACAAACGCGAATGTCTGTGCCTGACTGAGTGAGTGAGCGAGCGATGAAGTTACACCATTGGTCGGCCGGATCACGTGCGTTAGGTCCAGCCATATACTAGGTTTTGACCTGGTCTTGTTTCCATATATCTGATATTTTTGTATTTTATATTTTCTTCTCCCCAAGTTTTAAAATGGTACCAGTTTGTGTTGTTTGCAGGCTGAATAAGCACAGCTGTATCTCCTGGACGCTTAGCGGTCTGTTCTGTGCCTGATCGGCTTCCGTTTGCCGTCTCCCCTCAGGCAACGAGATGGCCGCCCGTCAGTCGCAGCGGACCCGAGTGCCGGCGAACGCGGAGCACGGCCACCCCCTGCGAGGCCACGCCTACCCCGGGCACCACGTGTTCCAGCAGCCCCCCGTCCCCTTCCCCCTGCGCCACCACTACCCGCGGGGCCCCTCCGGCCAGTTCCCCCCCCTCGCCCATTTCGGCGGGCCGGCGCCCGTGGACCCCCGGGCCCTCCACTGCCTGCCCGGCAGGCCCCTGGGCTCGGGGCCCGCCCGCTGCGGGTACCACCTGACCGACGGGCACCTGGGTCGGCCCCACAGGACTACGGCGGGCGGCTGCCGGCCGGGGGGCCACCCGGGCCCCCACTACCCCCGCCGGGCCTGCCACGGGTACCGGCCCGGCTGCCCCGTGCCGCGCGCCGCCTCAAACTCGCGGCTGAACGCGGGCGCGGCGGCGGCGGCGCCGACGGCGGGCCGCCCGGGGGCCCACAGCCGGCAGGACGACGGCAGCTGCTCCGGGGGCAGCTATCGCACGGAGCGCAGCGGCTACTTCCCCGACGGCCCCGCCAGCGACTCCAGCTCGGGCCCCTGCCACGGCTCGTCCAGCGACTCCGTCCTCAACTTCACCGACGTCAGCCTGAAGGCGGTGTACGGCAGCTGCTCCACCTTCCGCAGCTCGCTGAGCAGCGACTACGACCCCTTCGTGTACTACGGGCCGGGGCCGGGCCGGCGGGACAGCCTGGACCCCGGGTCCCGCCCCCGCTCCCTGGACTCCATGGTGAACCGCGGCTGCGCGGAGGAGCAGGTGTTCAACCACGTGCACTACCACCGGCACCGGCACCATCACTACGACGACGGCGACCACAGCCAGGGCCCCGACAGGGGCTCGGACGAGGAGCAGGGGGCCGCCCCGTGCCCCGGCGCGGACGGGGGGGGGGCCGCGCCCTGCCAGTGCCCCAGACCCGACCCGCCGGACAGGCAGCCCCGCCGGGGGGAGGAGCCCGAGCGCGAACAGACGGACCCTGCCCCGGGCCCTCCCGCCCCGCCCCCGCCCCCTCCCCTCGCGCAGGCCCCGCCCCCGGCCCCGCCCCCGCACCCCTGCTGCCACCAGGGCCCCGGGCGGCACCACCGGCGGAAACAGGGCGCCCGCGTGCTGGAGGGCCCGGCCGTGCGCTTCCACCAGAGCCTGGACCTGCAGGAGGACTGCAGCATCCACATCCACTACGGCCAGGGCGGGGCCGCCTACTGCTGCTCCCCGGACATCCCCCCGCTGCTGCCCGTGCCCCTCATCCTGGACTCGGGGGGCATGGGCGACTGGCCCTGCTGCGGGGGGCACGTGGTCTGGCAGAAGAGGGTCCAGCAGGCCCACTCTGAGCCCCAGCTCCAGGGCCCCCGGGCCCCCCCGGACAGGCCGCAGTGCAGGGGCCACCAGCCCGGGGCCGAGCTCACCACGGACATTTGCTTGTACTGCCAAACTTTACACAACAATCAGGGTAGGCGCTCTGCTTCTTACGCGCGCGGGTCGAGCGTTGCTTCTGTTACCGATAAACTCCCTCCAGGTTGTTGACAGTTTGAAAAGAAATCCATTTTCCCTGAATATTCAGAGCAAAATTTCTCTTTTTCTTGAGTGTTTTCTTATGCCTGTAATGTTTTTTTTGAAGACCAGGTAGTTAATGTATTCAAAGTATCTATTTGCCCCTAGTCCAGGGGTGGGCAATTCCAGTCCAGGAGGGCCGGTGTGTGTGTGCGGTTCTTTGTTTCCTCCAGTTACCCTGGCTAAACGAGCTAATTGGCTGTACACACCAGCACTGGTTCACTCGTAGATTAGATCACAGTAAAACGTCTCGTATACAGACACAGCAGCAGTCTTCGGCTGTCATTCACGCGCTTATCAACAAATGCGGCTAAAATGCCAGATGGCGTAAATGTTAGGGGTAATTAAGCAATTAAGGGCAGAAGTTGGCATGGAAACCCAGAAACAGTTACGGCCCTCGTTGCCCACCCCTGCCCTAGTCTGATGTGAACGCCGTCGCCGTGCCTGTTGGCTGAATCTCGGGTAGCCGGTGTTCCCTGTCGCGGCGTTTGCTTCGAGGTCACCGTGCGTGTCCGCCACACAAGCACGCAGTTCGGACAGGCGGGCAGCTAACTGATGTTCCCCTTCTCTCTCTCCGCAGGATCAGAAGAGGAGTCTGGTGTGTGAGCGCGCACACGGTCGCGTCCCCGTCCCCGTTCCACGCTGCTAACAGGAGCCACAATGGACAAGCCTCTGTCTCTCTCTCTCTCTCTCTCTCTCTCTCTCTCTATCTCCACCGTCTTTCACGAGTCTTCCGGAAAATTCCACGCCGCAAGCCGCGCACCAGCGCGCGCTCTCTCTCTCTCAAGCCGCTCCCGGTTCCCTGTACGCTTCGGTTTCCGTGGTTATCAAGCAGACGCGTCGCCAGCTGTGCCCGTCACTTCTGTAGCAATTAGCGATTATAAAGAGTGATTATGAATGAACACGCTCTACTTGGTGTCCAGTAGGTTTAAACAATGTGAATAGCAGTGCACTTAAATTGAGAAGTGGCTGGGGAATGGGGGGGGGGGGGGAATTGAACTTGACATCATATAATCACATTCATTTACAATTTATGGACCACAGGTAACATTCAAAAATATTATCGCGGAGTTTTATTGTACTAATTGCTTTATAATCGTGTTGAATTGCCATAGAAAACGTTTTGAGAATTCATTTCAGGAAATGTTACATTTGAATTTGACATATTCCATATTGGTAGGCCTTACGATTTCTAGCGGGTTGTTCGGATGTGTACTTGATTTAAAAAATGGAAGATAAGTGAGCGGAATTCAATAATGGGAGAAAAATGACAGCATGGATTCAGCTTATGCGTTAAGGTGCTCTTCAGTGACTACCTGATTGACCTCTGGCAAAAAGATTACTCTTTATTTTTCTGCACCGTTTTCTCTCATTCTCTGGGGGGGAAAAGCCAACACCAGTATAACTCACAGCCTTGTAACCAAGAATATTGTGTCATCTGGGATCAGCTGCTAATGTCTGTTTCAGTAGCTCTCTCTCTCTCTCTCTCTCTCTATATATATATATATATATATATATGTATATATATATGTATGTCACTGTCTCTGTCTCTTTCTCTCACTGTCTCTCTCTCTGTTTTGCCTCACTGTTGATGAAGGTCTGTGTTCTTAATTCTGTGCTCTAATTGTGTAAATGGTAGCAATTGATATTTCAACTATTTTTTTTACAAGGTAATGTTAAACTGCCACCTCCCACCCAGCGCCCCACACACACCTGTTTTGGTGGAAATGTTCTTCATTCTAATCCCATAAACAATTAAAACTCTAGAAATGGAACATTTCTGTAGTGAATCGTAATAAAGTATAAATATTCAGAGAAGCAGGCAGGGGAAAAGAGTGAGTTTCCTGTGAAGAAGACAGGCAGATTTAAGTGCAAATATTTTTCAAGGGTATCATGTTCAGTGCCTTATGTTTAGGGTTCGTAGGCCTGAAAAACTGGCCTCTCTCACTTTGTCTCAGTTTGTGTGACGAGCAGTGAATCGATTCAGTTTGGCTGATAGCAGTTTTTATACTGATGACAGTATTGCCCAGGCCCAGGAGCAGGACCGTAGTGTTTTGGTCTGTAGCTGAGGGTATGGTGAGGTCTGTGCCTGCTCTCTCCCTCCTACCTCACATCACAGTCAGAATCGAAGGGGTGGAGACAGCGAAGGGCTTGGAACTGCCGAAAAAGGACACGGGTGCGATTCTCTTTGCTCTGCTGGAGCGAGGTCACCACAGCACACCCCAAGCTAGCAGCCCTGCAAAAACCGTTGTTAACTTTCAATAAGCTTCCCTTCAGGTAGCCCCGCCCTGTAAAAATGACCCCCCCCCTCACTGCCTGCAACCTCGCCTTCAGGTCACCACAGGCTGGCAGTTAGAGCTAGTTAATTCAAAAGAAAAGGCAGCTGTTTTTATTTTTGTTCAGTTTTTATTTTTTGATGTTTATTTCAATTTGTAACGTGTTTTCATTTTTAAAGAAACAATTTGACTGAAACTGTCTATGCTTTTTTGTATAATTTTACAAGATAGATTTTTTCTTTTTTTTGTTCTGTTGTCAGTTGTGTTGCCGGTGGGTTTTTTTTTTTAATGTTGCGGAGAAGGGAAGTGGGAGATGATGTCATTGAGATGAGCGTGCAGTCTGCGGTCCTTCCTAGCCTGTGTTTGGGCCTCTGTTTAAGTAGCCCAGTCCCAAGGAGTCGCAGTTATATGTTTAAATAATGCAGGTACTTCAGCCTAAGTTACATTGTCCAGCCTCTTTCCCGCAGGTGAGAAATTGTCCTTGGAGAAGTAAAGATAGTGTCTTCAGGTTAAGTTTAGAGAAGTCCCCATCTAAGACAGCAGCAGAAATCTCAAAACTCATTGAGCCTTAGATTATCACCCCTGTTGCATGCATCCAAGGAAGTCAGGTTGCAATCACAGTTTTTTTTTGTTTGTTTTTTTTTTTGTGCATAAAAGTCTAATAATGAAAACACTGGAAGTGTTAAAAAAATATTGTTATTAATATTAATTCTGGAATTAGGAACCTCAGGCCTTTGACACTTTTTTTCAGTTTCAGTGTACGACTGTTTGAAACAATGCTTGAGCGTTGACAGTACATTTGTTTTTGGGTAAAGCTTGATGAACACTGCCATACAGTGAGAATGTGAAAATGGAAGTCTTGTTTTTGGTATTTTGGCTGGGCAGATTTCTGTGTTGCCCCTAGACACAAATGTAGAGCTCCAGGCTTGTGGGGGGAGAAAAAAAAAGAACTGACAGCACTTAACCATTTCACTTTTCACAATCTGGCTAATCAAGTAGCAGGAATATTAGTTTCAGTTCAGTTGATAAAAAATTGGAGTATAGCGAAAAGAAATTGATTTAATATTATTCTATTTATTTTTATCTGAATTTACTTAATTTACAAACGTTGGCTTGCCTGCTGATTTAAAAGTCACATCTTAACTGATGGATATATTTTAAGCCTGTTATGAATGAACAGCCCCTGGGAGTACACATGTAAAATGGTATTGGTATCATGTATTTATTGACAAGCAGGTAAATCAAAGTTTTGATTAAATTTCAGCCTTGGCCTGATGCAGTTTTAAAAAAAATCATATTTATATATCATTTATTGCACACTTTTCCATCTGTTGTTATACCACAAAAATCCAGTGCCATTGTGCTTTTTTTTAGGGAATTTAAGCATTTTTCATATCATTACAGAAACAGAAAAGGTTGTTTCATAATTTCTCAGAAAGCATAACTGCAACTGAATTTCTCCATCTCCTTATCTGGGATTTGTCTCAAATTCACTGAAACGTAAAATGCACTTTGGCATTAAGATTAAGAACAAACAATCAGAGCACTATGCAGCTATCATTGTAAGATAATTGGTTTAAAATTTGTTAAATGTCAGTGAACATTTGGATTTTTTTTTTTGTATTGTTTTTTTTTTTTTGTTTTTTTTTTTTGCGTTTTAAACACAGTGAGCTGAAACTGCCTTTTTCTAATTGAGCACAATCCCTGTAGAAATCCAAGGGGGTCTCAGTATATTTTCGATACTTTGTGTAAAAAAGAGAAAGACAAAATAAAAATAAAGTGTTGTATTATATATAATAGAACATTTCAATATGGTAATATGTCACTAATATATTTATTTACTAATATATTTATCCATTTTGCCAGGCCTGATAAAAAGTATTTTGTTCCATACAGAACAATATCTTTATGAAACAAGTGCCATCACAGATGTAACTGCCTGGCTTCATTCCAATTATATACAAATAAATTATTTTGAAATAAAATGAAGATCTGTGTGCTTTGTTTCTGACATGTGTGGTGATTGGTGCTTTAAAAATACCTTGGTATGCATATTTTTGGGTGGACCAAGTCTTGTATTTGTCTTGTATTGAGAAGATAAATCCCAATCAAATATGACTTTTACAAGCTTTAGAACTACTTGTTCAAAGTGTGCTTTAACCAACACTTTTTCTGTAGTCACATCAATGTTTATTGATATTTTCCAGAAAATGTGATTATTTTCTGTTTACAGTGGGACACTGTAGGGGCACAATTAATTTGACAGTGCATTTGATGTAAAAATGATTCCACTGGGTATAGTTATGAGACATTTTCCAGTGGTAGTGTATTTAACAGAACAGCAAAGACACTTGAAGGCAAATACATCGCGCCAAGCCTAATGTGCATTTTTATGCCAAAAGGTGTGTTACTTCAGAGCTTTTTAATGTGACCCAACCTAGCACATTTAAATATGTGTGTTGGGTATATGAAGTCATTACTATGCGACACACCCTACGCTGTCAGCATGTGGAACGACGCTAGGAATCTCAGCATCAAATAACCATACAGTATATTCATTTGAAAGATGTTTCACTTATTCATGGCCAAATAAGTGGTTAACATTGCTGTTCAGATTGTTGGCCTAAGGAGTTCTGTTGAAGGAACTTTCAGGGCAGGGCAGTGATGTCAGAATCAAAACTTTGCTGTAGCTCATGCAATCTGGCATCTTGGATTTATAATGGTATCCTTGGTTCCTTGGTTCATGATTTTAAGTATAAAGTTATTTGAATATAAAAATATTTTTAAAAACAATTTCACTTGTTTTTCCCCATTATCCAAAAAATAATAAAATGATGCCATATTCACAATGAGTACTATTCTGCTATTCTGAACTTCATGTCTCCTAGAATGTATGTCAACCAGTGATGCAAAGAAAAGATTGAATCATTTGGTGAAACTTTAATGAAATGTATCTTTCAGTTGTGTTTTTTTGGGGGTTTTTTTTGCAGTAATATATGATTTCACTGATTTCAGGTGTTTGTCTTAAAATCTTGGATGGATGTTCTGTGACAGGGCATTAGGTTGAATGATCAAAGAAAATTGTACTGCCTCAATACAATGGAATAGTTCAAGAATCTTTCAGAATCCTTACCCCACTGAAGTTTGCTGTATACACATCTTTACCCAGTTTAAAAAACTAATACTAATGAAAATATGTACTGCATAGCAAATGTTTGAAGTTTCTAACAGTTTGCTTAAATAGAGATAATTGTGCATATTAGAGAAGTACACCAGCTCTCAAATAATGCTTTTTTTCTGGAACTTCATAGCCCAAACAGGAATATCACACTGGGGGTTTGACTAAGTTGAGAGCCAACTCAAAGAGCTGGGAAGAAGAAGTGAGGATACCAAAGCACACCATTTGCATTGGATTTATTGGCGTACGATCTGGTCGGGTCTTGAGTTAGCCGGGCGCGCTAGTTAAAAGTCTTGGATTGTGCGTCTGGAGTCAACACTGTGAGATTGCCCCTGGCTTCCTGGTCTTTCTCTATGGCTTCAAAAAGAGACTGGAAGTTTCCTGCCCCGAAGCCCTGGAAGGGGGGGGAAAGAAAAAGACAATTAACTGTGAATTATTAGGGGGTTTCGCTCAAGCCATTTCACTTACCACTGAAAGTGTGGAATGTCTCGTATTTTACCTGTGCTTGCCCCGACAGGAATTCTTTTCACGAAACCTCGCCGGTATGAGGAAAAGAAATTGCCCGTAGCAACTTGTGTCTTCAACCAAAGTCCTCAACAAACTATGGGATATTTTACAACTTTTGTTTTCTGGTGATTTCATATTAGAGGGCAGAATGATATACTTAGAAGGATGACAGAAGTGTCTTCAAACAAGCAGATTGTATAGCGTGCTTGTGCAGAGGTTGGAAGGTGCAGTCATGGTTGATAAATGAGGCATTTTTTTCCCTCACAAATTTGGGATCACCTCAGTCCCAACCTCGTCTTGCAGAAGCAGCACTGAAGCCCATGCACCCCTTCCATAGACTCATTCAAAGGCCTATAATGGGACTGTGGGGGAGCTAGCACCAAAGAGAGAGGCCCACCTCTCACAGATTATGTTTTTTGACACCATAGGCAGTAGGCCTATGGCCATAGGCATAGACACCATGGATAGGTGGCTAAGCCTATGCTGTCATAAGTGTGTTTAGATCATATGTTCAGTGGATATTCCACTAGCAGCCTAATGAATGAGATCAGATTGTTTATTTTCTGAATTTCCAGTCTGGTAGTTGACGTGCTTCTCTCTTAAGTCAAGCATGATTGATTGATGGCGTATCCTTTGACTAGCATTAGTTTTTAGGTTCATTTGTCATTAGAAACTGACCATGACAAATGTGTAGGGAACCATGACTGTTGACCCTCAGAGCCATCATGGAGTTGTGTTGACCGGAGTACGTACAAAGTGGTTGTGTCGTTGAATAACTTCCAGAAAGAGAGTAGGCCGGTCTTGTACGGGTTTGCTGAAGATCTGGAGAAGGTAGCCCTTGTCATCGAAATCCACCAAGATTTTCAGTTCCTGGATGTGGATGGAAGCAGTTTAGACCCTGAAGGTGCACTGTTCTCATTGCGATCGTTTCCATTAACTTTGGGGGCGTATGCCAAAATACAGGAAGCAGACTGAGGTCGGCAGAAAATATCTTCACTATAAACTACTTGAACTGAAACTGATGAGACAAATGTTTGTTGATTCTAAATTCTAATTAAGGCGAAGTGCCATTTATCAGGAGGTGGGTTAGCTAGCTATTAAGTAAGCCACACCAAAAAATACATTATATGCCAGCCTGAAATGGGGGGTATGTTTTTCAACTAAACAAACAGTCGTGTCATGATAATGGCATAATTGAAAATCAAATGGAAATAGCCAAATTAAGTAATTTAAAACATTGTAAGCTTTTTGGAATGGCTAACAGTTTATCATGTTTATTTGACAGGAAATTTTTCCTTTAACTAAAAAAGCTGACAGGTGAAAGCATTTATTTGTAAGAAATATTTCCTTTGGCAAGAACAATCTAAATGGATCCCATCAGTGTGAATAAATCAAAGTGACACTTGAAATTTGGCTCACCTGCAGTTTGTTGAGGTCCTCCTTCACTTTGATCTTTGCCGTCTTAAGTTTCTCACGTAGGGCTTTGTAGTAACTGTCAGGAGCCGACAGGAAGTCCATCCCACGGGCTTTGAGGTTGATAATCTGAAAGGGTAGAAGTCTGAGTCAGACATTTTCAGGGAGTTATATCGCTATGAAAAGCATTAAGCTATTGAGATGGTTGCCTGCACTCCCTGCTGAAAATTCCAGCTTAAACCAGCCTATGCCGGTCAATCTGGTTTAAGCTGTTTTTTTTGACACTTTCAGCTGGTTGACCAGCTTTTCACCAGCTGACCAGCCTATATAGTCAGCCAGTCCACCAGTTTGACCACCAGTTTATTCTACCAGCTTAACCAGCTTTGACTAGCTTTGTCCTGCTAGAGACCAGCTTTGGCCAGCTGCTGACTAGCTATGACCAGTTATAAGTGTCAAAAACAGCTTAAATCATCTTAAACCGTTTTAGAATGTGAGCTGGTCTTAGCTGGAATTTTCAGAAAGGCTGTTGAAGATGGATCTGCTGGTCAGAGACCAAGAAAGCCACAACTTATATATAAAAGAGCAAAAATCTTGTTTCCCAGAAAGAAAAATAAACTAGTTGTCACTTGGTGTGTCCAACTAAAACACTGGTTCTTAGATGTTGGGTCATTGAAGCACCCTGGAACCATTCAGACTTCTTTGGTTGGATGTAAGATGAAACATTCTAAGGAACAGAGCTTAACCAGACTGACTTGGGAATGCTTTGTATGTCCAAAAATAACTTTCCCTGGGTTCTATGGTTTTTCAGGGAATGACCTCAGCTCCCTGACGGCTGACTCACTGCTTGGATGATGTTTGAGGTGTTGAGAGCGATGTGCTGCACTCCAGCTCCACCATTGTAATCCACGTACTCCTGCAGACAGAACATGAAGTGCCATCAGCACACACACACACACACACAATTGTTCTCCACTCCAGGTAAACAACTCTTTTCTCAGTAACTGGATTGGTATGCAAAGTATATCCTACTGCATTCAGGTGATTCAAATCAAGGCCAGATTCTTACTGACAGGGCATTGGGCACACAAGAGCTGATTCCACAGCAGTGCGTTTGAATGGTTCTGGTCTGAATGGAAGGTTTCTGATTGGGCCAGAGCCGCACCTGGATCTGGGACTTCCTCTTCCCCTTGGCCGGCTCGTTAATGGGCATCTTGATGGTCTCCTCGTAGTTGGTGACCACGATGGACCTCAGGGAGCTGTACTGCGTGTGAAGCTGGGTGTCGTCTATCGACCAGAAGCGGTGAAACAGCAGGCACTTCTGATACCTGGAGGAATGCAGAGACCAATGAGTCCCACCAACCACCTTCACAGGTGAGCCCTCCCTTTCTGTCTGTCACCTGCCCTATTGAATGGTGTGTGTGTGCCCTGCGAACGACTGGCACTCTGTCCAGGTTGTATTCCTGCCGCTCGCCCAATGCGCGCTGGGATAGGCTCCAGCACCCTCCGCGACCCTGCCCAAGATAAGCAGGCATAGATAACGGATGGATGGATGGACAGGGCCTATTGGCTGTAGCGCTAAAGGCTACCAGCTTGCTGGAACCAGTTGTCCATATTCAGCACAGAATAAGCTGGGACACACTGGTCTTGCTTTATGGTTACAGTGTGTGGGCACATGATGTGTGTCACCCTTGGGACGCAGCTTGGAGGATGCTCCAAATATCCCAGATTAGTGCACTTCCTGAATGAATCTGTGTGCTGGGAGTGGCAGAGTGTATGAAGCCAGGATTGTTTGATGGGAAAATTAAATCACATATTTGATTGCACGTACAAAGAATTTTTATACTGACTTGCTTGGTCCATCAGTTTCTCGGGACTTCATTTTCAAATATTCGAAAATACTGACTATTACTTATAATTTCAAGATACAAATAGATACACATAAATTTTAAAGATGAACATCTTACCAGTGCCCATTAAAAATGCTGGCTTTTCTAAAAAATCTATGGGTAAAATACCAAAGCTATTTTACACAAAGGGAGGTTTAGGACAAAAGATTATTTTTCCATTTTGACCTTTTTGTCACCTGCAAATGAAAAATGTGTGTTTTGCTTCCTTTGCCTGGAAGACTCAGTGATCCTTGTATGTGAGACATGATTGGCCTGAATGACCCTTACCAGTCTGATACCGGCTCCATTTTGTTGTCTGGCTGGTTTCCCACGATGTGATCAATGAAATTCAGATTGCCCGGCGGCCTGGGGAGAAAACATCATGTGAACAAGTGTGTGTGTGTGTGTGTGTGTGTGTGAGAGAGGGAGCTGTGTGTGTTTGTGTGTGTGTGTGAGAGAGCTGTGTGTGTGCATGTATGTGTTTGTGTGTGTGTGTGTGTGAGAGAGAGAGTGTGTGTGTGTGTGTGTGTGTCTGTGTATGAGAGAGAGCTGTGTGTGTGTGTATGTGTGCGTGTGCCTCTGAGAGAGAAAGAGAGATAGAGAGAACCTGTGTGTGTGTGCGGGTGGGTGTGCAGGTGTGTGTCTGTTGGAAGAGAGCCGGTGTGTGTGTGTGTGTGCGTGTGTGTGTATATTTCACATTTCAGTTCAAAACTACCTCCATTCTCCATGCGTTTGTTTTTCAAAGATTCTCTGCCGCATGTATGCATCATTTTACCATTCATAGTTTCACAATCAAATGGCCGTGCACAGGAAACTGAGCTCCAGGTTTAGTGCACATGTACTCACAGCTTAGGTAGCGAAGGATCCTTGAAGAGGGGTTCTTTGTATCCAGGCAGAAAGAGTCCTTTGTAGGGTCCCAGGTACTCAATTAACGTGTGCGTCGTATCACCGTACTGCAAAGTGAGAATATCATTTGTTAGAATAGAAGTTTGTACTGATTTCAGCAATGTTCGTTTCCAGAAGCACAGGTGCCTCTGACAGGGTTTTTAAATGCAGCTGTTATGATGCTGATGTCCATAGTGGAGTTTCTGACTGAGAAAGATTCATTTAGGTTTCCCATGTCTCTGCTAATGTGTGGTTGCTCTGTGTGTGCAAGAGTGAACAGCATGCAGGCCAGAAAAGCATCCTTCAGCTGGAGTTGTGTTGGTGCAGTACATTAACACAGTATAAATAATTTGATTTGACTTATTTTTCTAACATGCAGTGAAATTGTCCTTTATCTATTTTTTGTTGTGGAGGGTAAGCTAACCTGACTTGGTGGATGAAAAAAAACACTGATCTGGCATAATATCTTGGGGAGTGTGTGTATGTGCGCACATGCGTGTGTGCGTTCCTGCATGCGTGTAAGTGTGTGTGCGTGTGTGTGTTTTGTGTGTGCATGCGTTTCCAGACTCACAGTTTGCACGATGGCATATTTCACTTTCCCGAATTCATCTTGCTCCACCCAGGGCTCCTTGACGATCACAGCGGCTCGTTCTTTAGCTTTCTGCCAACAGTGTCAGGCAAACATGCTCAGTAACACGCAGCGCATGTATAAGCACTCGCATACAAATTTACAGCATGACAACTACATGAAGTCTGTTAGGAAACGTGCGCCCTCTGGTGGTACAGAGAAAGAAATACAACGCACTGGAGGCTTTGTAGTGTAGTGAGGGGAGGGGGGGGGGGTGGAGCACATCAAAGGGCCACTTATCGGACCACTTTCCTGAGTTCACAGGGCACTATATTCCGCTGGCAGTCACCTGCGCTCTGCGTGTTGAATTTGGACGGGAAGCTCGCCTGAGTCAGCAGCAAGCCGTAGGCAAACAGAGCGCTGCAACTCGTGTTCGTGCCACCTCTCGATTTGAAGGAGGGCTCGTATCTGGCAGCTAGTTAAAGGATAACTCGCCCCACTGATGCAGAACCGGAGCCCAGGTTTGTTAAATTGGCCGGCTGGCCTCGCATAAACGCCTACTCCGGACTGAAGAATAATCAGTACTTCTGGAGCCTGACCAGAGCTGCCGGACAAACGCATGCATTTGTCCAACATAGTTCCATGGAGTGGACTCTGAACCAGTGAGGCCAGGACAGGGCTCTCACCTAAACTCCTCCTGTTTAAATCCACCCCACGATATGTCTAAAATATAAAAATTGTATACCCAATATGTTTCGGTCGAGAAAGGTTTGAGATATTGGACATAATAATTCAAGACAGTGCTTTGCTTTTTCTGTGGCTCCACCTTGTGGTCACTGTCTGCAATCATTTATTATTATAATATACGATAATGATTTCCTAACTGAACATTCTAATGTTTATGTAACAATCATTACTGGTAATTGAAAGCAATCCAGTCCTATATTCTTTCCAAAAATCTACTTTTCAAAGGGTTAACCTGATTTGCTCAAGTAAATTGTTCAGTTTCTGCCAACTGTATAGCTGTACAAAATGAGTATTGTACCTTATCGGACCTGTGCTTTGTAGTTGTTCCAATGACCTTGATATGCACTTTTACACTTTCCTTTGACAAAAGTGTCTGCTAAATTAATGTAATGTAAATGATCAGCTCTGTAATTGGATAATATCTAAGCAATGCAAGTTATCCAGAATAAGACATACAGTATACTAACTTTATTCAACAGATAATATGGCCATAGAGGTCATAGAGGTCATAGAAAGCCCAATGAAGTCACCTGCACTAAAAAGTCACAGTCTTCCACTTGAAATGCTATGTCCTTGACAGCATCCCCATGCTTTATCAGGTGCTCCCCGATTTCTGTGGAAGAAACGTGAAAGATGGCATGAGGAAGACATTTGTCACTTTGATAAATCACTGGTGGTTCTGGTGGCTCGACATGTTAGACATGTCAGCCAGCCAGAGACACTACTCTGGCTGGCTGAGTTTTTGTAACAGCAAAAAAAACAATGCCGGACCTTCATTTCCGGGGTTCAGCGCTGACTGAAAAATGAAAAATATCTAGAGAAAAGAAAAAGAAATATGATTAATGAGAGCATTGTCTTTGAGATCTCATTCAAAGAAACAAAACTTTTTTTTTTTACACAATAGAAGCCTTTAAAAATAATGGCCTCAGGACAGAAATCATAAAGTCAACATCACTCAAAGTAGGCAAAAATGAGAACATTGTGGAACATTAATGATCTGACAAGTGACTGGACACACCAAGCATACATGTGTCCTCCTTTTAAATGCATTCATTTAAGTGTGTTTGTGTGTGTGTGTGTGTGAGAGTGTGTGTGTGTGTGTGTGTGAGCACCAGGAATAGTCCCACACTCATTCACTCTCTAAGGTCCTGAGGCTTAATACAGTGTATCAGCAAGGGAACAATCACAAAATTCTACATCCCAAAGTTCTTTCATGCAGTTCACGAACATTTGCATTTTATGTGCTGGTATAGAAGACTGCTGTTGTCCCAGAGCTGCCGTGAGCCGTCTAAGGAAGACATTCCCAACCTTATCCTGTCGGATGACGTGGGACACCACCTCCCTGCTGCCGGTCTCCAGGCCCTTGTAGGCAAAGGGCTCAAAACCCATCTTATCGCAGTAGAATGTAGCTGCCTGAAAAAGAAGAAGAAGAAGTGAGCTGCTTTCATTGGGTACAATTACCAAAGTAGCTTTATGTAGTGATGAAATAATGTACTGAAGATACGTTTCCAATGTTCTGAAGCCTGGACACAAGAACAGTCTCTCTATTCAAGGGGACTAATGGCTTTTTAAATGACCCTCACACTGCCAGTCTGGCAGCTGGAAGTGCAATGTGTTTTGTGACGTCCCTCGAGGCTCTGCAAGTGCAAAGGTGGAGGGCATATTTCACACCTGCTGCACGGATTCTTCATTAATATGCATAACTCCCATTTGTTATACATCTTACTCAAACACCCATACAAATGTGTTGGGCTTTCTTGTAGAAAGCACTAAAAATGTGTTCAACATTTAAACGGCCTTGATAGTCTGGCTCTTTTGCAACTGGGAGATTTTCACATATACTAACAGAGGGAGGTTTTGAATATTTTAAGCCCCATAACGAAAGACAAAAAGATGTCTTGTCAAGGTATTTTCAGATTGTCATATTCAATGGAATGATTCCTATTAAATTGTTACGCTTTCATGTACAAACAATTATCAAAGGTATTCTGAGTTTGATTTGGTATTTGGCCATACCTCAAAATGCCATATATTGTTGATGTGCCTTGCTGAAATAACCACTTAATTAGCACTGATTAAATGCATATTATGTTTACAATTAGGATATACAGCTTACGTGCTAAGCTAAAGTTCATCCAATTGAAGGACTTTAGTTTAATCTTCAGCAATAATAATAACAATAATAATAATAATAATAATAATAATAATATTATTATTATTATTATTATTATTATTATTATTATTATTATTATTATGTCAATAAAATACTGGTTAATTTTTTGTTGTTGTTGTCTCCCAATCTGTTGAGAACAGTTTGTTCAATCAGTACTTTCATCTGGGTGCAGGTAAGAGTTAATTCAAATTTCACGATACTAACGTCAACAACAAAAGGTGAATGACCTGCTCTGCTCACAGAATTACCTGGAATGATTATGCAGAAATGTTACTCCACAAGTGTTTCATCACTGAAAATGGAGATATCTTGAAATTCTAATTATGCTAATCAGTGGATGAGCCCATTCTCATACATGCATACAGCTTTGTGATATGGAATGAATGACAGAGTTCACAATCTCACCTGCTTGGCATTTCCAACCCAGAAGGTGAGATGATGGAATTTAACAAATCGCCCCCTCTCTGGCTAAAAGGAAATGTTAAGAAAATTCTTTAATCTTGCACCAATAATTAAGATGTTAACATTTACAGGTTTCTTTAGGCATAAAAAGTTTTTTTTTTCCTGTATACAGGGGTACTGACAATACATTAGCTATGGACTAATTTACATAAATGACAAATGGCAATTCTCCTGGTAAAGGCCAGTGATATTAAAATAAGTACTCTTTTTCCAGGAAAGATTCAGCCAATGTTACATTAGCCAAATATTTTTACCCCTTATACTGCTCCAAGCTACATATTTCAGAAGTTGTAGTCAAGCCAGTACAGTAAACATAGGGGGCGGGGGGGGGGGGGGGGGGGTGGTTACATGATCACATGTTCTTGATTGATTAAGCTTCATATTTTATACAACATATGATTATATTATACAATCATATATGATTCTACCTTTTCTCCTTTGTCAGTGTAGGAAGTCTGGAGGGGGAGAAAATGTAGTTATTTTTAAAGTTCATAGGTTCACAGACACAGTATAAACATGCTGTTGCAAAACTGATAACAACAAAACATTGAAAGAACATTCTAGAAAATGGTTGAAACAGCTGAGGCTGATGTAAGCTCCATATTAACTGCAGGTAAACACACCAAATAGCTGATGTGCCTGTACTGTAAGTACTGCACCATCAGTAGCACAATTTAGGGTAGATTTAGGGTTCATTAATGAGAACATCACGCACAGATACTCCATTTTCACCTTCAGTGCAAACAGCTACATTACAACCAAAGAGCTTTCACATTCGCATGAAACTTAAAGCCATTGCTGCTTACATATACCCGCTTGCCCTCTTCTAAATTGAAGCTGTAATTATAAGAGATGTATGATGCAGTGGCCCCAATATCACATGAAATGCTCTATATTAATCATGAAAAGTGTATAGAGAATCTACAGTTTTATGAGAATCAACCACACTTCATATTTCTTTAATTTTAGCACAACTTTTATTCCAATTCACATTTATTAAACCAGCTCCACTGTAGCATTTCAGTTTTTTATATCGGTTACTATCATAAATGTTGTATCAGCGTGGTGAGGGTAAGGATGTTTCAGCATTATTACACTTACCATTTTGCGCTTCTCAGTGGAGGATGGTGGCAAGAGACACAGCCAAAAACATCAACTGACCCCCTGGACCCGCAGATAAGTACGACCGGGAGGGCCCTGGTGATTGGTCTCTGAGATGACACGCCCTTTCCACCTCTTCGTCCAGGCATCTAGGGTCAACTGGCTATGTATTCTCTGTTCAGCAAGACGTGTTTGCTCAGTGTAGTATGTTTCCACTCGGATATCGATCTTCCCTTTGCTTTCCTGTCATGGCATTGTGACTGAGCCAATCGCATGCCATCTAGGCCGTTGATCAGTAGAGCTGAAGGAAGCGTATGACTAGTTGTCTTTTAACACAGTTAAATTGCAATTGTACAATCCAAAGCAAAACTATTCATAATGTAGTGGTTTTGCTTCTGTTAGAGCTGCTAGTTTGAAGCAGAGTCCCTGTGGAGGGGGGGGGGGGGCACAGCAAGCAGCAAGATCTATGAAAACAAGTATAGTTCATATTTAACTCAGGACTTGGACTTAATTCATTCTTCTGGCCAAGAGCCATTGGAGAATGTGGTAAATGCACAATGCATAGTTGTACAGAACATTGGCCAATGATAGACACGTTCTTAGTGTGATTTATCCAAACATCCATACAGAGGAGCAAATCAGATTCTATTGGGTAGGCGAGGTGATTCTAGACTAATTTGGAATCATTGGCAAATGTAGTTAATCCATGACTTCAGGTTTGGTCTCTGGTAAAGAGCAACACTGCTTCACTTCATGGGGGGGGGGGTGTACAATCTAACTTCCAAATCTAACAACATAAAGCGGTTGCATCTACAGGTGTGTTGAGCACAAATTTACTCTTTTTTAAAAATGTGTTATTTCTCTGTTTTTTTATGTTCAGCAAGCACCTCTGCACGAGGCAGACAATAAACTGGTCTGATGAGGATTACTGCTATATGATAAACTAATGAAACTCCCATAGTCATATGAGTGTTCAGTAGCAGGTACTCTTGGGGTGCACAAACGCTAACATTTTTCTCTATTGTCAGTGCTGTTTGCTGTCAATTGTTTGAAATCCTGAGCAATTTACCTTCTCGTGTAAAATAAAATATCCCCAAAATGTACTATTTATACTAGTATAAACACTGAAAGTGGTGGCATTATTGAATTGTTTATGGGCAGTTTATGCACAGAAAAATGCCTTATGTAAAGCACAAAAACTGTTCCTGTTTGTCATTGACCAACTGCTGAAGAAATAAGTCATCCAGTTACATGTCTTCAACTGTGCTGCTGCTTTTTCGAAGACTAATGTACTGTAGGCCCAAAAGGAATTCAATAGCTAAGCTTTCTCTGTGTATTCCTCTGTGCTGAAGACCGCCTCTTTAAGTCACACTAGATACTGTCGACCGTTCCCCACGCCAACTTACCAGCCCATGCCTTGGCCCAATCTAACACATCTAGCCTGCTCTAGCTTGCAGTTTGTGTCATGTTTTTCACAAAACAAAAAACCCTCCCAGGCAATAGGCAGCAGGTATTTGGTACTTAGGACTGGTGCGAATGTGTCGCTCCCTCCTCTGGCACGTTCTTCAGCAACTGAATGACAGACGCTTTGATACAAATTTTTCAATCGCAATCAAAAACAAATTTTGCACATATAATCAATCGAAATGTGTCTATTGCAATCTTGTGATAAAGCTGAACAAGGCTTCAGGGTGGGGATACGTAATTGTGGGCATTGTAGATATAGAAATGATGAACTGTTAAAGTCTCTCTCAAACAACTGACTGGACCTAGGAGGTGGTTTGAAACAACTGAATCTCTTGTAGATTAAACGTTTAAAGATCATGAACAAACAACTGCACAACCTCTTTCTCCAAAAGATGCATTTTGCATATCAGATAGTTGAAAAAAATAATAATAATAAATTTGATGATGGTGGTGCAGAGTGCTGTTTAACACGTTGGCCCAAAATCTCCCATAAATGTTCAACTGAGTTAAGAGCTGGTGACTGTGAAGGCCATAGCATATGATTCACATAATTTCCATACTCATCAAACCATTCAGTGACCCCTCAGTGGCCTGTGGATGGGGGCATTGTCATCCTGGAAGAGACCACTCCCATCAGGATAGAAATGATAGAAATCATGGGATAAAGGTGATCACTCAGAATAACTTTGTATTGATTTTCAGTGACCCTTCCCTTTAAGGGGACCCAAACCATGCCAGGAAAATCCCCCCCACAGCTTAACAGATCCACCGGACCCCATCACTGTAGTGGTCAAGCATTCAGGCCTGTACCATTCTATTGGTGTACGCCACACATGCACCCACCCACTTGTCGAGAATATGGTGAAGGATGACTCATCTGACCATTTTACATGACTTTTTTCCACATTTCTGTAGACCAGTGTCTGTGGTTTTTGCACCACTGAACTCGCACATGTGCATTCATCTTTGTAGTGAGGGGTTTATCCCTCTCTCTGTAGTTGTCTATGAACTGTTCTTGCTGACACAGCCTTCTCACATCCTGCATTGACATTTTCAGCCACATGAGGAAGAGTTGCTCTTCTGTTTTTTCCGTACATATCGCAGTAATGTACGAGCATCACGGTCATCAAAGGTGCAATTTCCAACTGTATTTACTCATGACTTTCCCAAAGATCTAAATGCAGATGTCACTTTCGTCACGGTTGCAACTGAAACACTGGCCAGTTGAGTTGTCTTTGACTGAAGTTCCTGCCATCTGTGCCCCAGCAATGAACTTTCTTTCAAAGTCACTTAGATCTAGATGTATTTTTATTTATTTTATCCTCAAATTCATGATGTTGTTTACAGACATTTATGTCATTTAGCTCTCGTTAGCCAACAACGAAGAATCCTGCAGAGAGCTCGCTGGGTGTCAGGCTCGGCAATAACAGGAAGTTTAAAAAAAAAAAAAAAACACTGCCTATCTAGTGTTAAACTGCACATATGTAAATTAATGTAGTCAGGTTTAGTATATGTTTAGTAATTTGTGGCATATCCTTTGCAATCAACGACAGCTTGAAGTCTGTGCCCCATAGACATCACCAGGTGCTGAGTATCTTCTGTGGTGATGCTGCCTGTTTAGGGGGCTAGTTGCCTTAAGTTTTCTCTTCAGCATAAGAAATGCAGGTTCAATTGAATTCATTTCATGTGAATGACATAACCAGTCACAAATCTTCCAGTTTTTGGCTTGAAAAACTCCTTTGTTGCTTTATCAGTACGTTCAATATTATTGTCTTGCTGTAGGATGAAGCACTGTCAATGAGTTTGGAGGCTATTGGCTGAACTTCAGGAGATAAGATGCTTCTGTACACTATCAGCAGTTACATCATCAGTAACGACAAATGAGGCAGTACCTGTGGTAGCCATACATACCCCCACCACCATGTTTCACAGATGAGGGTGGTGCTCTTAATCTTAGGCAGTTCCTTTTGGCCTCCACACTTTGGCTCTTGCCATCATTCTGATAAAAGTGAATCTTTTCTGAACTCTGCTGGGTATTTTAGGTACTTCTTAGCAAAACGTGACCTAGCCATCCTGTTTTTTCAGCTAACTAGTGGTATGCATCTTGCAGTGTAGCCTCTACAGTTCTGTTTGTGAAGTCTTCTGTGGACAGTAGTTACTGACACATCCACTTCTGCCTTCTGAAGAGTGTGATGACCCCCTACACTGCTGCCCGTGCTGATTGTTGTTGTATTGTTCACCGGTGCCTGAAGGGCAAAGCAGAGGGTCGTTGGTGCAAATGGGAGCACCTGTGTCCAGGGCTCCCAGAGGTGTTAAGATGTGCCTGTCTCCAGTTTTCAGGAGAGCTCTCTCCCCACATTTTGGCTTCTGTTTAGGTATTGGCTGTGTTTTTGGTTTTACACCATACAACGTTGCTTCACCACACCTTTCACACATCCACCCACCTACACTACTGATAATGCTGACTTTCACACCCCATGTTTGTCCTGTTCTTTGTATGATTAGGTTATTTAAAATAAATGCGAACTTGCTTTTTAAAAGCGTCAGTATGCTTCCTTTTTTGTCATGGCCCTTGAGCCAAGCGGGGGCTCGTCTGAGCTGGCAATGTTGACAAAGTGGGGGCTTGTCTAATGTAAAGTCTTTAGTATGTGCACTTCTGGCTATGTTTGCGTACACTTTGTTGGTCCTGCATGTGGGCCTGTGTTAATTGATAACTGGTGGCAGCTGTTTCTGATTAGATTTTGTGGTTGGTAACTACCTTGGTTTGGGGATTTCCTTCATTATGGTGAGAATTCTTCTGTCAAAATCTGTAGAGGTCTTCCTTAGCCTCCTTTGCAATTGCTAAGCTCACCAGGGACCTCTTTCTTCTTAATGATGTTCCAAATAGTTTATTTTGGTGAGCCTAATGTCTCACCAAATGTCAATGAGTTTTCTTTTATATATATACAATATATACAGCCTCATAATGGCTTCCTTGACTTTCATTGGAAGCATCTGCACTTCTGAATCTGCTCAGGTCTAGTCCTCACAAATGCCAATAACAGACTCCAAAGCAATCAGAAGCGTATAATCAAGACTAGATACTTAACACTCTCTTATACCTGCACTAAGGGAGCAATTGAACACAACCTGACAAATGAGAACCACCTGTGAAGCCATTTGTCCCAAAGGTTGTGCTGCTCTGAAATTAGGGACTGTGCAGTAATTTCCACTAAACCAAAATGTATAATTGTGAAACCAAAGTATATAAATATAGACTTTAATAAAAGATGAGAAGCAGCACTTTAATCATGTGGTTTGTTTGATTGCAAATCAAAAATTGTGTAGTACTGGGCCAAATCAAGAAAAAAAAATTTGTCCCAAACATTATGGAGCTCATTGTACTTGCCCCTTGCCCAGGGGGGTTAGTTTTAGCTAAGCATGTAACTAAAAATGTAAGAGTTTAAAAGCAAGATTTGTCACACACCCCCTGTTTCTCACCTTCCTGTGGTCTCACTGAAGGTAAGAGACCTTACTCACAGAGAAGCCTGGAGTTGTAAAAAATATTTTGTCCCCAAAATTCTATGAGTTCTTTGTATTGCATCTGGTCTTGTTCCTTTTTTTGGGGCGGGGCGGGGGGGGGGGGGGGGGGGGGGGGGGGAGGGTGGTACATTCACTCTAATACTCAATACTCATACTTTCTGACCCCTTCCTCAAAGCCACTCACACATTTCCTTTATTACATCAACTTCTGCATGTACACAGAACCTATTAAATGAATTCCTTTCACATCCTTCATACACTCCCCCATTTATTTTCAATGGACCCATTTGTTGATTCATCTGCCGCTCTCATTTTCTGACTTTTTGACCTGTTCTTTTTCAAATGGTGTTCTTTTACAATACTTCCCTTTCCTGAGACTACATCCAGCATCTGCTGTGCCTCTTGCTCCACCAGCCTCTTTCTCTCTCCCTCGCTGCTCTTGCCAGCAGCCTTCCGTTGACTCTTTTATTTTTACACTTCCTCATCTTTGTTCATCCCTGCTGTTGCAACCCTTCTTGCAGGGCACGCTGCCCCATCTGTGCCCTCGGGCCCCTAAATGGCTCCATCCAGTGGCAGCTCCTTGTCCTCCTCCTCTGGTTCCCTGGTTCCAGCCATTTCTGCACACGGTCACCAGGGCTGTCTGCTGACATAAACACTCTATGCGATTGCTTAGGGCCAGAAACATCTATGGGCCACACAAATCAGGTTCTTAATGTGTCCTTTTTGGAAAGACATTTTTGAAGTATTCACATGGTGCGAACAGCTGTTTTGATGCTATTGTTCTTAAGCAAGTTAACAATCCCCACCCCCCCCCCCCCCCCCCCAACCCCAATTTCCGTCCCCGGTTCATTCTTGTTTAGGGCCAGCTATATCCTAAAGCCAGCCCCGATGGTCACTATTGAAAGGCCATGGTCCAAACTCATTTGCAACCTTTACGTTTTTTAAGGATGTTCATTGTGATCAGACATTGCAGCTGCTACCTCGAGTAAAATATCTAATCCAAATCTCCACCGTGGTTTTTCCTTCAACTCCTCGTTGTGACTGCACGACGCTTCACCGCCAGTCACTACGTGAGCCAGAAAGATGGGTTTCTGGAGTGGGACAGTAGGTGGTGTTTTTCCAGGTCTGCAGTGGAAGGTCACGGTCTTGTCACACAGTTAAAGGAGAGGTGAGGGGTTGCCTGCCTAATAGCGGAAGCAAAAGAGCATCTGAAGTCATCCCAAAACATTAAAGTGAAGGCCAGCAACAGAAATAGCTTGAGCATTTGACTACAAAACACTAGGAATACGGAAAATGAAATCTGGGCCACATGCATGCACAAATCTTAAAGGCGCCAGTGATTATTTTCCAGTGCCATTATGAAAATATTGATTATGTTTTTTAATCTTACTTTGATTTACTTTGAATTGTACTTACTGCAAAACAAAGCAAAACAAAAAAAAAGATGTTTTGTGCCAGGATATCATAGGACAAGCTCCAGGTAAAAGCACTTGTTCCTATAAAACCATTCTTTTTTCATGTACATATTAATCTGCAAATTCCCCGCTTCATTTAGAAGAGGTAATTTTTCCTGTCAGTGGTCTGTAGACTGATGGCCACCTCTGGAATGCAGAATATAATAGGTATGTACAATCATCAAGCATTTAAAAAAGAATTATTTAAATTCTTAGAGATTCTTGGTCTAATTTAAAACTGCACAACTGTTAGCCACTGGGACACACAGGATTTTATTATCATTTTTTAAAAATTAATTAATTAATTAATTTTTTGCATAATTGCTTTTGAATGAAGGTTGAATTAAATATGTAAGCTATTATCAACAGGCCACGGCACAAAGCCCTTAGATTGAGGGCTTCTTAAAATGAATGATCTGGGGAGCAGGGGGAAATCTCTTCCTGATTTCCCACTGAAAGCATGTAAATGTGGGGCTCGTGTATGACCGCCCATGACCGGAGTAACGATCAATGATGGCTATAAATGCATAGATCATTTCAAATCCTCGGTGGGTAGGAAGAGTTTCATCCCAAATGGGCACGACCGAAGATGCTGCAGTGTTCTGTTGCAGTCAGGAAAATTAGTGAACATCCCAGCCAGGATGGGACTGAATAGATTAATCTAATAGCTTTCTAAGATACAATTTACTGCATGACTGTGTTGCATGCCATATCAAAATATGGCAACAATATATAATAATGGTGAAAATAAATGAATTCAAATAATAACCATAATCATAATAAACAGTGTAAGTAATAATATCATTGCTAATACAACAACAGTATCACAAATCAGCTTTTTGTACAAAACATGTAACATTGTACTGTTCATTATTATGACAACAATTAGATAGAAGCTACCACGTCTATTGCTTTTAAAAAGGTCTCCTTTAGTAACATGTCGTAGCTTCTGGTGTTCCGTGTTAATTATGTGGAGATTTTTGTGTGAATCTTATAGAAATTCTAGAAGAGCCTTTCACTTTAAAATAGCACCCATGCGCCCGTGCATGTGACTCTTCTGTGCCGCGCTGTGATTTTCTACTGGCTTTCAGGTTTTCCACTTGTCCAATAGCATCGCTGCAAGCTGATCGCGTTCCTTTTTCTAGTGTGGTGTTTGATTGGCTTACACGTGGGTGTGTACGCGCCATTCAAAAACCTTAACGTCGGTGTGACTTTCTACCTGTTGTGATTTCTCATTGGCTGTGCTCATCTAGCCTATGACGTTATCGTTCTGAATACCGCGAATTTATTGGTGAATCTTATTTGGTTGTCTAATCTGGATTGGCTGTTACATAGGTCATCGCTCTTGAATGCGGAAGTGGTGTAGTATACTGAGTCACCGTTGTATCAGCTGATTGTTTCTGAGTGAGTAACTCGATTGTATTTTCTTAAAAATGTATGTGATTATTCGTGATCGTTTTGAATGCATTTTGCGGTGTTGCGCCAAGAGCGCTATGAATTCAATTTCTGTTTTCCTTGTTTTCGCTTGTAATCTATAAGAAATGGTTAACATGCATGTGTTTCACCCATTGCAACTGTGGCCATTCACAGTAGCCAATGAGATCTGATGGTTGTTTCTGTACTTGCAAGCTAGCTAGCTAGCTACACGTCCAAAAGGTAACACCCGTATGTTAATCATTTATTCGCTTGCAACTACACCGTTGTACAGTCAGTCTGGTTGCTTTGCGCTTCTCTAGATTGCCAATTATGTAGCTAACACAATCCCTGTGTAGATTGTTGGCTAATGAGGCTATATGACGGCGCAGGCATTGGCGTCCATAATGTGTAAAGGCGGTTGACATCATCTTGCAATTAGCTACTAATGTTATACCAGCAAGACCGATACCCACATCTATGCCACCTGCCTGGATAAACAGTCAGATACACCGCTTGCGAACCAGTTTGGGTATTAAACTGGGTTAAATAACCAAAACATCCGACCGTAGGCAGGTAGCTAATCTTTACTGCACGAATGAGCCTAGGCAAGCCAAATCAGGATTTTTTTTCAAAATTGCAAGCACATCTCTAATTATCTAATTATTCGATTTAAATATATCGTAGATGTATAGCTAACGTAGCTATCTAGCTACCTCGGAACGATACATTTTGTAGCCCCAATGTCTCGCAAACGCAGTTGACTCGGGTGTAAGTGGGCGGGATATTGACTATGAAGTCACCAAGTTCTTTGACAAATGCTATTGTGTCGGGCCAGTCGTGTAAGATAAATTTGGATACCAAGCTAACTGTATACTTTTGGAATCCCTTTAAAATTCGGTTTTAGGTGGTGCTAGCCAAGCCTTGGGTTTTCACCTGTCGTCAATATGTGCTTTTGAATGATTCGGTGTTTTATTATCGAGCTGGAAGTGCCCTGAATAGGTAGATCGTCATCTAGAGGTAACGTTACTGTTTTACTAGTCACATATAACATCAATTATAGTGAAATTGTGTGTACAACGTTGCTAGTATTAAAGTCAGTGGGCCAACAGGCAAGCCAAAGTCAGGGTAACTACACCGACCTGTCAGAGTAAATCACTAACGCGACGGAGGTATTATGATAATGTCTTATATTCTTCATATTTTATGTTGAAGAAATTACTAAATATGTGTTGGGGTCGGGCAGTGCCTTACATTGTAATGGTCATGTAATGCAGATAATTGCAGATTCTGCAAGCCCAAGGCCATTTCCCGACATCTTGGTTACAGCATGCACGCGCCAATACGTCTAAAGGCCGAAACTGCCAGTGTGTCCCAATTGCTGAAGCAGTTGATGGTTCCATGTCAATTAGCCATGCCAAATCCACAGCCAGCCCATTGCTGGTTGAAATATCTGATTAATGCTCCTGATCAAATAACAGGTCAAGCCTCTCTTTAAATAACTCCCGCCGTGACACCATTTCTTCGCCAGTGGATCCTGTACAGTTTGTTTGTGCGCGCATGACACAGTGAAACCCATTGCAGCATGCAACTACGTGAGTGCGACTGCACGTCCGGCTTTGTGAAGTGTTCCACTGCCCAGGCACTCACTGACCTCTTCCAGCAGCTAACAGTTTTTACATACAAAAGAAGAGGGAAATTCATTGAGACATTCTATTAAGACAAGAACCTATTGTCTTCAGACTACTGAGTGTCTAGAATCTTCCAATATCGTAACAACATTCTGTAATCAACATCTTGATTATAAGGGGGTGGAGATGGGACATGGGAGACAAGAAGGTGGCCGTTATAGCCTACTAATTTTCGTCCTTTGAAAAAATATCCAAATTTTAATAAAAGGATGCATTTCGACTCACATCTCACTGTACAGCTTTCACTACTCCTTTTATATTTTAAATTAATTTATTAATTGCGCCTATTTATGATACCCCAGTACAAAGTACATAAAGTGAGATTATATATGTGGGATATTTTACACTAAAATATGTTATACTGTGCCTGGGTGAATTTCATATTGGATTGATTTGATTTACCTAGTAAAGGGCTTGTAGGCTAATGTTTTTCAAGAACCATTCAATGGGTGGAGCTCTTTGTTTCATATTATGACAAGCTTTAGTTCAGATTCAAAGTATGTGGTAACCTCAACTATTGAGAGGTTCTGAAAGCAGAACACACATGTACCTTTAGCACGGCTGTGTCTCAGTGTTCGCAACAAAAACGGCTGTGCTGGCAAATTGCAGGTTGGATTTTTGTGCTATGGTCAGCAGTCAGAAATACAAGATGTTATCCGAACAACATATAATTCTGTGTCCTTATTACTGTGTGATAAAACACAGGGTTGCACTGCATTGCTCCCATCATGTCTTAGGAGTTGAAATTCAGCAGGTGCATTGACGAAAAGACATCCTCATGGCTTTAGTTAGCCTACACTTTTAGCAACAAAACTTTGCATTGCGTTGCTGTTACACGGCAGACGCTCTTATCCAGACCAACATAAAGTAGTGGAGAATACCAATGTTACTCTCAATAATACAGAAATATGGTATCATCAAGAGGGCACCGGGGGCCAAAAAAAACAAGGCTAGGCAATCGTGCGACTAGCATTAATGTCATCAAGAAACCCCCTCAGGAAATAAAAATCAGATGGAAGGTAAAGGCATTGAAAATACTGTCATTGCTTAGCTGCAGAATCCATTTTCACAATGATCATATGGTACAGGTTTGCCTATTGTGCCCATCATGTCATATTTTTCCATTTACTGTGAATAGGTAAATTGAATTAGGCCTTAATCAAGATCCCTAGAAATTAGTGTTATAATAAGTTTTACAGTTTTAGCTTTAATGCAGAAGTTGGGGGAGGTGTTCTGCAGTATTTAGCAGCTTGTTTATTAGAAGCTAGCTGTATGGATGTGGCCATTTCATGAGTGAAATGAACCTATATGGAAAATGGTGAGTTCCAGTAGACTGCCCTTGCACTGTAGACTCATCAGTCTACCTGAATGTGCTAGCATGCATGGTATCCATGTTATTGACCAGTTAAAAAAAATAAAAATAAAAAAAGAAGAAAATGTTCAATGGCCAGTACATAGAATTGTGGCAGCATGGGCATGAATAGTCAGTTGTAACCTGTTCACACCAAAAGGTTGCAACTTCCCCCCCAAAACAGCCCCAGTTGTCCAAATATTAATACATTGCATTTTTTTCCCTTTACTATCGATATCTGTACTCAGAATAATGACTAGTGCCATGCTAGGTGGAAAAGAATACTGTTTGGTGTTTTCGGTGACACTGTTGGACGCTACCTTGATTGTCTATTGGCTTGTGACCTGTAAATTGCATCCTGAACATGGCACATCTCTATTAGCATATTCATCTTCTGGGGACAGATTTAGCATCATCTGTCACAGGTACACCCTCTGTAGCACAGCTAAAACGCTCCGGTGTCTTTTATTGCTGTATTTCCCAGGCAGATGATTACATAACTTGTTCTTCCTCTGTGAATTCAGCCTGTGAATCGAGGTTGGGGAGAAATGTGGAAGTGTGCAGTGGCTGTGGGGATTTGATTGGCAGGTCTGTCTGCCGTGTACCTTTTTCACGTCTGGAAAATATTCCACCTCTTGAGTGATGCAAGACATTTTTTTTTTCATCTGCAAGACAGATGCAACACTTTTTTTGTGTGTGTGTCCCTCTTCTCCCACAGTAGCCACTTGGTACAAGACAGGAAGTTAAACAGGTACTTTTCACGTTATCTTGTGGTATGAAAAACCACAAATTGTTTCTGAAACTGTTTCCCTTCGTTTGCAGTTGGTGCAATCAAAACATTTGTTTCTGAAATGTTTCTCTTGCATTGTTTTTATCGATAAAGAATATGTTAACCTACATTTTATAGTGAAAAAAGTAAAACTATAAAAATACTGTCTTGTCATTTTATAAGACTTTTGTTTCCTTTAAAATTATAATTCAGCTAACTGAAACAAACAAATGTGCTCAAAGCACAGCAAGCCAATATTAGCTTTCCTCAATTTAAAAAAGCAAGATTTCTAGAGCATTGAGTGCATAATTTTTGAAAAGCTATCGATCAGTTGCAGGAAGACTTGCAGGTAGTTTCACTGATCCTGCTGAGCACTTATCTAAGCTATGGTTAATTTAGATAATCCAGTCTGGTCCGTTTGCTAATTTTAGTCTGAAGGTTGGCCTCGGAAGTCACAAATTGCATAAGAAGTAATGTTGCTATGCTGGCAGAAATAAATTGAAACATAACAGCCGGTATGTAAATGAATGAGACGCTGAAATATTGTATTTCATATGCGATCATAATCATAGAGTTGCATGAAGGTATCTTTATCGGTTTATTTGACTTGCACCATTAAGAATTGTTAGCATTTAACATTTCATATCTGATGACAAATACTTTTCAAATGGGGGAAAAAAATTTGTCAGGCCATACATTAGATTTTACAGGGAATTTCTCTTACATTTTACTCAGTATAGTATATTGTTAAGACTCACAAATTTAAAGGGGAATTGACCATTTACATTAAACACTCCTCTGTCTCTCTGCTTTGAAGTGCCTGCAGAGGACACATGGCATGGATCTTGTTAACCGTGCCAGATCTGCAATGAAATACCGGCTGTATATATGACCTAATCCGTATCAAGGGTCACGCTGAAGGAGAGATCACGAGGAGGGAGCGCTGGGCTAAACTGCTTTATGACCGCCATCGTCGGGCCTCTAATGTCGCCGCCATCTCTGCCCTTTAGCCCCGTGTTTTGACTGCGATAGGAAGCTATTCCGACCCCGTATCTGGTGCAGGATAAGGGTGCGCTGCATACCCTCCGAAAAATACTATGTTTTGCTATCACAGGTGAACTTCGAGCCTTTCTTGTTTGGTTGTGTGAATGACAAGTAAGGTGGTCGACAGATAGGTTGATATCTGTTTTCTTTGAAGGTTCCGCAGCGATGGCAGAATACACTGCATTTTCTTTTTCTTGTTTTTATTTATTTACATATTTATTAGTACTTTTTAAATTCGATTAATTTTACTGTGATCACCTTGCCCAAACTTGCTTTGTTATTTTTTTTTTTTTCCCTTCTCTTTTCTTGTAAAATTGTAAGAAGGCATGGTCGTCATGGTATCTGTTGCCGTAGAAGTGCCTATCAGATGTGCAGAGGCGTAGTAAGTGAAACTCCTTTTTAAGAGGAAAAAAGAAGTGAAATTTTCGGCCTGGGCTCCCTTTCCCCAGCTGTGTTTTCCCCTGCTCTGCTGCCCCACATGGAAAGTATGACTTGTATGTATGTAAATTGAAGTTTCCAAATCTAACACATCATTCACCCAATCAGGGCTCATGTTTTCAGAATGCCAAGTGCCTCACAGGCAGGTCGTTAGTTGGAAGTCACAGTTATTAGAACAAAGCCAGTCCATACACAGTGTAGTGTGGTTTTGCAGTTTAGTGGCAGATCATATTTCTGCCAAACACTTTTTTTGTTGCTTTTGTTGGCTCCTTTTGGGTGAATGTTTCTGTTTTTTTTTTTTTTTTTCCATTCTTGGCCTTGAGCTGAGAGTGACTCGCTCTCTCTAAAATAGTTAACGGTAATAAAATTCTCAAATTGATGATGTATTTCCTTCATTGGAAGTTTTCATATGCTCTTTGAAACCCTGAAGCCCACTCTATTTGTAATGACTGAAGAGAATGGGAGAAGCTAGTGGGAGCTAAAGACCTTTCTTTATTAAACCCAGTAGTGAAGTCGCTAGTGGATTAACCTGCAACCTTCCCGCTTGCTATATTTGGTTGAAGCTCAGACTGTCAAGGGTCAGTTTAGCTCAGTTACGGTACTGTAACAGTGTCAGTTTTTACCCCGTTATCCTCAAGGAATTGACATTTTCCTCCATTTCTTTTGCTGTTTTAAGGGAAAGCTTTTGAAAGATCACTAAAGACATTTTGATAACTGCCATTATACTTGCCACTACTGATGAAATGGTCATAAGCCAATTAGGAGCTCTTGTATAACCATTGTCGTTATATGACCATTTTGTCTGTGGAGAAAATGCACTTGAGTTTGACTGAATGGAAGTCTTTCTCTCCCTCTTTCTGTTCGTGTTTGGGTTCTGATTGCTTTGTCAGTGGTGCCCTTTTTTCCCTTTCTGTAGCCATAAACACATATTAGTTTCCTATAATCTAGAGCTGAGGTCCAACCATGTGCAACAGCGATAATTACATTTAAAAAGTTCCTTAACCCTGGCTATAAGGTTTTTGTACAGTCATTATTTGTATTAAAATCAAATTAACTTTTCCTCTCGAAGTATTGGCTAGATCAAGAAAAACATGTTATGCAGATCGGTTGAATGAGCAGGTTGCAAATTTATAATGTCAGTAATCAGTGATAAAGTGGCCTCTTCTTGATCTGCTATGTGTTGGGGTGACGTGTGCACAATGTTTATGTCTCCACCCTAGTTATCCGCTTCTCCGATTGGACGCTAACACTCTTGCAGCTTGTTATGGGGGAAACTAGTGGGCAAAATGGAGTATTATTGGAGGCTAATCGCAGTGTTTCAGTTGATGCCACATGAGTGACAACCCAACTAGTCCTTCCTGCCTCCTGCTTCTGGGGTGGGATCGGGCTCCGCCCAGTATCACATTACCCAGGCTAGCTTAGCCCAGACTACCCTGGGTCACCTCGGCCAAGCATTTCAAGGCTCATTGCTCTACAGTTAAAGAGTTAAAGTGTCAATCCATCGCCAGTACTTAATGACCTAAAACAGGATGTGTGTGAAGTGGCCCTGAGCTTATACCAGAAAATGTGTCCTCTTGGCAACAGGTGACCGCAAACGTCTTGAAGTCTACATTTCTTACGAAATGTAAAAAATGAAAATGAAAAATTTTTAAAAAAATTTTGTCAGCTGTTTTGTTCCTCAAAACAAAGCTGTGAAAGGAGGGTTTTGTTTTGAAGCCTGATGTGGAATTGAAACCAGCTCAAACTCCCCGACCCAGAGTTCCCATTTCTGGTGACTCATGTCATGAGGTATATTTGAAGGTAGTTTACAGCAGGTAGTTTATTTGTTTTTCCTGTGTTTGGAGCCTGACTGACATGCTCTTAATCTTGACTGTTTACAGCCCTTTTAAAGGCCGGATATGATGAGTTTTGAGCATTAAAAAAATAACTATATTGAGTCTGCAGAAATTTACAGACTAAAAATTAGCAGACAAGGACTTTGTATGCTCTGAGTATTGAAAGGCACAATTCCTAGTTTAATCTAGTATAATCCCAAATTACATTTTTACATTATTCTGACAGAATATGTGAGATGTCTTTATCAATGGTGCATATTTGAAATGGGTATTCAGAGGTTGGTCTAAGAATATCTGCTATTTTGAAATTTACAGGCAGATTCACAAATTTCCTTAGTGGTTTTTATTTTATTTTTTTAGTTCTTTTCATGGTCTACTGTTGAAGTGCTTTCAGGTTCTCTACAAATGTTCCATCACAAAAGGTTTTTTTTAGTGTTTTCAGTGTGTAGTGTGGCAAATTGTGCATGGATTCTTTAAAAAACCTTAAATATTTAATATTTAACTTAATTAAAAAAAAAAAAATAACAAAAACCTATTTTCCTCACCACTTCCCCTAAATTGTATTATTTTTCCAAGGCAGAATGGCAGAGGTCAAGATCATTGACTTTCTTTTTTTAAAATTTCAATTCAGTTAGGCTACTTGTCCATGGACTTTTATACAAATGTTCTGCTTGCTATTTTGCAGAACGCTATTGATTTCAAAATGAAAATCAGACACGGAGTTTATAGTCGCTTCTGATGTTTTTGATTTGTTTATAACTGTACATGCTTATTACATGTACAGTTCTGTCAGATGTGTCATTACACATCACAACTTTTGTACACAATCCATGACTCCTAGTCATGCATCACCACAATGCTCAAATGTGAAGCAGGCAGTTGACCTATAACATTTTTTCTCTATTGCATTCCATCGGAGGGGGATGCAGTATATTTTAATGTCACATTCCTAGTTATTCTGGATAGTCGATGTCGAATTTCCATTATCCTGGGGCTTTGGGAGTTATGCCATTATTTCTGTGTTTGGCAAATTGCATTTGCAAGATTATTGTAAGTAATTTTGCACTGAAGTTGTTTTGATTGATGCTGTTTTGATGGTAACTTAGGAGACCAATTTGACACCTGGGGGATTGATGCTAAACATTAATTTATATTTGAGATATCACATGGTCAGATATACCATCGGGCATGTGATATCTGCAGTACTTTCTGAATGCCGAGCGACTTTATATATAGACTTGTAATTGAGGAGACCAATCGGACGCTCTCTGGTTGACATTAGCTGTGCTATACAGATCTGAGGAGAAGGCACTCTCTGGCTCCTGAAGTTCAAAAATGAATTCCCTTTTGAAGATGAAGGGACATTCAGCTACAAATGTGATTGAATATTTAAATCACCCAGTCTTTAATAATCATGCTTTATGGAAATGTAATATAGAGCCTACTGAAAATAAGTTAATATAATATTTCCTCAAGGTATTGCAACGTGTCACTGCTTCACAATATAAATGTCGGGAAAGTAGCCTAAACATTATTGCTGCTGTCAGATATTGCAAGGTTTTAATGTGTTTCTGTGAAATATTATATTCTCCAAAACGTCCACCTATTTACAATTTATTACAGTATATTCATTTTCTCTAAGAGATCAAAATCCAAGTCTGATGAGTCATTTTAAAAATTTTTTATCATGACACCACTGGACATCGACTGAAGATCGCTGTGAACTTGTAATGGTTGTGCTCTTTGATGGCCTGATTAATGCTGACGTTTGCTATTAATTGATGCATTCTGTACGTACAGTAGAATACAGACTCCACGGATCACCCGAGGCATCTTTAATCTGACGCGTCTAGTTTGCAGTGCATGTGTACGCTTTGCATCGTTTCAGAATGTTTCGAAATTCAGTGGGCGTCTGCGTGTTTTCCTGCTAGTCCAGTCACGTATCTTCACCGACTCTGAAGTGCAGGGTGGATAGAATAAACATCAGCTCAAATAGATGGCTGGCGGGGTAATTGTAGAACACAGCTATGCTACACACACACACACTGCTGTTGGCCCGTACATTACTAGTAGGCGAAGCCCGGATAAGATCTGACTTGCGGGAACCTGCTCGCAACTGCTGAAGGTGTGTCTGAGGAATGCCTGTGGAGGCTGTGGGAGGATTGATTTGTCTGCACGTGGTCCCTCAAAGTTACGAACACCGACTTAAGCGCAAAAACACAGTTCGCTCTCTGTTTGTCCTGCACTTGGCCTCCTCCCTGTGCTGTGAAATATGAGACCCTCGGAGGTTTCTGTGTACCACTGAGCCAAAATGGCTGGGTTAAACGTATGGGAATGCACCGCTGCCCATGCTCTTGTGGGCAGCAGGCTTTGCACATTCTCGCGCGCGTGACTGGAGAATTGCTCGTTGTCGGAATTTAAGAAGGGTGCCATGATGGATCTGGGTTTTAGGGGGTGACGGTGAATTCCTTGCTCATGTAACACCTTCCTTTCCAGCTAGAGGGATCTGCAAGGTGTTCGGTCCCAATAGCAATGAAAGCAGTGTTCAAGTGGGAACCCGTGACTTCATTTTAAATAAGTGACTGAGATCTCACTGGGGTATATTATACATAAGCTGTAGTTGTGCACTAGCAAAGATTCCCTCAGCGAAAAGGAACCTGGCACGTAGTCAAATCAACATCATGGCCTGGATTTTAACAAGAGCTGGCTCGGGGAGGGAGGAAACTCGCACTCTGAAGGGGGCGGGGGGGAGATAGCACTTCATTTCAGCGCAACACGAAACCTTTAACGCTCTACAGCCAGATTAACCGCTTAAGATTTCTGCAGAAGGTAAGCGAGCCCAATATACGCTAGCTAAATAATGCTATAAGGAGATTTAATTGCTGAAATGTTTTCTTTTGTAGTTTCCAATGTGTACTTTTCTGTGCATTGGCTAAGGGGGGGGGGGGTGTCAAGGGGCAGGGGAATAACTATGGGGAACTGAAAGCGACTGGAAAAGGCCCTAATGCGTTCGCCAGGGGATTCGGTCCCTGCGACACTTTGGCTCTGTGAACAGCCATACCCTGCTGGACACTGGAAAGTTGGTGTGCTGCTCGGTTTTTTTAATTGCTTCGCCATGTTTTCTGTTCACACTCTGGACAAGTTCCACGGTCCTCCATCTTAACCCTTCGATTGGCACTACATGGTGGGGGGCGGAAGAAAAGCCCGCTCCAAAACTTTTACCTCTCGTCTGAGCGGAACGTCAAAGGGTTAAAACGGGTGGGGCGGCTTCCACGCAGACAGACTGGGCCAAACATGCAAATGGGAATTGCAGAAAATTTAAGCGGCGCGGTGCTCTGCTCCGCTGCTGAATCTGGACGAATGTTCGCCGGGGGAGAGAAGAGCTCGGAAGAGCCCAGAGCAGGGGGAAAGTGCACATGCACGTCTCAGTTGCAGGGGCTGGGATATCCCGTAACTCAGCCGAGTGCTTTTGATGTGCAGTCTCTCTCAAAGCCTCTGTGTGCAAGCGCATCAGGCTTTATTTACATGCAGCATGTGTTTACGTATATGCAGTGCACTTTCAAATTAAAGGTCTGTAGACTTTTTTTTTTTTTTTTTTTTTTTTTTAATATCACCCGGCTAAAATGCGGCATCAGAACTCGGCCCCCTATACTCGATGTGTCTATGAATAACATGAAAGGTGTGGCGTTGACTTACTGACAGACAGCTGCGGACGGTGCCAATGTGCTCTCACTGCCAGCTCATTTACAGCCCTCGCACTACTGAGCTGGGCGATGCCGCATGCCTGTTTTATTGTGTACACTGTATCTTATTGGCCCCGAAGAATGCTATTTGCAGTGCATTGTCTATTGAATGGGGAAATAAACATTTTTTGCATACAAGTAAAAGGTGTGCTTCCTCTGGTTTCATTTTGACTGGTTTACTGCTTCATTAGGTCTATGAATGTTAGCATTTATGGTGTCCAGTAAAATGCATGTGCCCCAATGTGCTGGAATGCAAAGAAGTGTCACTGTATGTATATTTGCATTTAAATGTAACAGTGCTTTTCATTATCTGTATTATGTCAAATTACAGTTTCTTTTTACCTATCGTAACTAGTAAGTTTGAGCTTATAGAACGTTGGGTTCCTTGCACCATTTCAGAATAGATTTTAAGCACATACTCTGCATAGTAAGGTTAATTTCATTAAAAAACAAACAAACAAACAAATGGTTTAAATCTGAATTTGTTTGAATGGCAATATGCACAGTCGTTTAACAAGCCAGTAAGTTTATGACTGCAATGGTGATATCAGTATTTTAATGGCAGAGAATTGAATGTGCATTGGCATCAAAAAATAGAGCCCATTTTTCCAGAGTTGAAATGAGCTACTGTAATGCTTCTCTCAGTTCACAAACACGCTTCCATCTTTTGTATGAACAGGAAGCTCTGGAGATGCCATAATTTTTTTTTTATGGAAAGTTCAGTCATTTCCTATTCACTGCTGGTCAGACTACTGCTGCTATTCAGATATGTATACATTGTTTTGAGGGAGGAGAGAACCTGCTGGTTCTTCATTTACCTGTTATGTGAACTTTGAACAGATTAGAGGTGTGTAGTATTGGCTCAGTGGCAAAAGATTATGACAGACTTTAGATACTGTAATGTCAAATATGTTATGTCTGGTATATTGGACTGTATCATCTTGTGTAAAGTTGTTTTATATAGCGTGTTGAAAAGTGGGGCCGTTATTTATTTATTTATTTTTAAGATAAAATTGTTCAGGGTGAGCTGATGAGCCTACTTAATCTGAACAAAGGTGAGAATTAGAATTATCTGTAGGTACATTTTTCAAGCCCCTTTGGCGAAATTCACCTCGTGTTTGCGTCTCTTTGTGTGTGTGTGTGTGTGTGTGTGTGTGGTGTATTTATACGTGTCCTGCAAGTGACACTGCATAGTAAATTTGCCTGAAATAAGACATCTGTCAACGGCATCTATAAAATAAAATAAAATGTCTTGGACAGCTTTAAGTGGAGGTCTACTTTCCTTCACTTTGAGTTGATAAATATGTGGTTGGGACAGAGTGGTGAACTCTAATCTTGTTCATGAATGAGAGCGACCACAAAGAAAAGAGGTTCATTGTTAGTTGAGGATCATCGTGTGCGACAGTTTGATTGAGGAAAGCAGAGAGCGTTGTGATTGACGGGTGCAGGGCGGTCACGTAGAGCACGCCTTTGCGCACAAACACACGGCGCTGCTTCTCTGAGTACAGCGGGCGTGTCCGCTTTTGAATGACTTCGGACAAACTTTTTCGCCCGTTTAAACTTCCATAGAAGTGTGCTGTGCGCTCCTCGGCGAAGCAGACGAGCATTCGTATGTCCACGCAAGGAACACCTTTTAAATTCCGTATAGTGACAGGAGCGAATTGCAGGAACGAGTCGGGGACCAGCAACAAGTAGTCTTCAGATTGTTTTGCACGGAGGATGATTTAACTGTACGAACAAGGTACTGCTAAATCACAACGTTTAATTTAAGATCGAAGTTATTTACGAACGATTGCTGTTTGAATTACGTATTTTGCGGTTTGCTGCCTCCGCGTTTTAATTTTCAATATTATCAAAAAATGTAAAACTCTTCTAGTAGTTTAATGTGAAAGTGTCCGTAAGCGCATGTGCCTACGGGCTACCTGTGGTTAGTTTACTTTGCAGTTGTGGTTTTCATGTAAACAAATGAATAACTATTTGAATGTATTATCGTCCCCAGTATGGCAAACTGTTAACCACGAGACGCGTGGGAGAGGATTAGGCTGAGTCGTATATAAAAATAAATGTAGGCTATTGTACATAGTTTTAAGCCATTACGTTTTTCAGCCATCTTATTACGAATAGCCTATTCGGCCATAATGAAATTATTACAAAAATCATTCTGTGTGATGGGGAAACCCGTGAATCGAATGAATTGCACCAGGAATGCTGTTGACGCCTGCCTATATCACCTGACTCCGAGTCTAAAATATTTTCAGTTTCCCTTTCCTTTAAATCTCCCCACATCCTATTAGCAGGGTCTGGGATGTGTGTGTGTGTGTGTGTGTGTGTGTGTGGCTGTCTGCCTGGGTGCGTGTCTGACAGCACACGTGGTTTGTCTGTAGCCAGGACAGCTTCTAAGTTTTCTGCAGACACCTTAAGAAGTCTGATAAGGAGTGACTTGCCATAGACCTAGGTCATCTCCTCCTGCTGAATGAAAGTAGTCCTGTCTGCATACCAACTCCCCCGCCCCCCAATGATTTATTTATTTTTTTATTTATTATCATGGTTTATTTATTTTCCATTTGTGTGAGTCTTTGGGGTTACACAAATATACACTGGCATTTTCAGAAATGTAGTTTTTTTTTTTTTTTTTTTTTTTTTTTTTTTTTTTTTAATAGGCTCGCTGCTTTTAATGTTTGGTTGGCTAATCCAGACCTTTTCAGGTTGTCTAAAGTTAGGCGGTTTCAAATTATCATCACCTGGATTTTTTAGAAAACATCCACTGTATAAAGCAAATATGTGATTCGGTGCACTTCAAAATTTCTCCATCAATAAGAGCAAAGAAATGCTGCTGTAAGCTAACTATGCCTATTTATTATTCTAAGTAAAAATGCATTTAGACACTGTGGTTTAGACAGTACAGTTAACACGTCACTCATATAAAAATACCTACGGGCTAATGAGATACGAAATGGCTGTAGTCTGATTTACTTGAACTGAACTGAAGCTCATTTGTGTGTTTGTCGCTGAGACGGCATCCTCCTTTTCTAAAGAGATGCACAAACAAGTTCTCCTTGCGAGCACACATGGGAATTCTCTTGCATCACGAACCCCGAGATTCACCCTTGAGAACTACCTTGTGCCTTGTCAGCATACACCCTTCACCGGCCAAATTACGAGGTTGCCCGCGGGAAAAGTGCATAGTCACAGCTGGCGCTTGGCTCTGTTATGAACGGAAACCTCCGAGTTGTCTCGGTTTTGGCGTCGTTCGCCAGTCGGACCTGCGTTTGAGCGTTTTGATGCGGTTTCTTACGTATGCGAGTAAGAAAAATCACGTGACCTGTTTTTTTTTTTTTTTTTTTTGTGCAGAGCTGCCAGTGCACTTGTTTGGTATGCTAAATCCTTGTGGATTACTCCTGTGTATTGTAACCGGATACTTCAGGTCAGAATCATGCTGCCACACGTGAGGAGGCTGCAGGATTCTGTAGCACCTGTGTGGATGACACGGCTATTCTGCAGTTTTAAAGAGGTCTCGTCCTGAGAGGACGGAGACAAATGCTGGGGGATGGACTCTGGTCTTTTCCTGATTTTTGTCTTGCCTCTCATCAGTCCTCGCTGATAACGATTTCTCTCTGCGCTCATGGACTTTCTTGGTTCTCCATGGCCTCTGTGACCGTAAACTAAAAGGTGTGCCTATCCGAATCTTAACGCATACCTGTGGTTATGCCAAGTTTTTACAGGAATGTGGTTTAAAGTGGTCTTGGTGTCAGGTTTAGTTAGAAACTCACAGTCCTAAGTTTCCATATGTACCACAGGAAGAGTAAATTCGCTTAAAATAGCATTCGTCCCAACTTAAATAGAAATTCCCCTTATAATTGGCTGCATAATGGAATTAATGAGGATGTAACTGCATGCACACATTGTGTTGTAAAGTTAGCCTGTTGGTTAACCTTGGGCGGGTCCATGTAACAGCAGGCATGTAAAGCTTGTACTGCGCTTGCACCGTATGCTGCCTCATGGGGGGCGTTTGTTATTTTGTGATATTGCGCTTGTATCTTCCTATACTTTGTAAATTGTACTGTTGTACGTTTCTGCAGGGTGTGATGTCTCGGGCACATTTACCACTGATGGGACAGCAGTGTATTTTATGCTTAGCCTAATATGTTCATGGGCAGTAGAACATTGTAATGCATGCCATTATTTGCTAGTTATGCGACAAACTCCTGATTACTCATTAACTGGGGTAAAAATATTGCCAGGATCAATTATAATATGTATATATTATAATATATCCCTTTCTCGCTTAAAGCCGCGGGCCTGTGTTCATCTGTGGATCTGACACTTACCACAGAAGTAAAAAAAAAAAAAAAAAAGTTTTCCACCTCAGTTGAACAGCACAGTATTCTGATGATTCATCCCTTCATGAATTCCCTTTGTAAGTGCATTGCATTTTCTGTGCCAGCTGTGCCCTGGAGTTCTGGAAGCATTCGAGGGAACATGACGCATTCTGCTTCTGCCCTGTTCCAAACCTCATGACTCAACAGCGACTCCTCTGGTCAGTCGGGTACCTGCAGTCTCCTGGCAGCAGTTCCACCTGTCGCGCTAGTTGTGCAGCTCTTCGACAGAGTGTAATGGCACAGCTCGCTCTTAGTGGACTGTAGACTGAAGAAACGCAGCAGCAGGGTACAGTCACTCCTGTACTAGTATGTGCCCTCCCACAATAACAGTCGCATGCCAACCAATGGGATGGGCCTGAAGTTCTGATCATAATATTGCATTACAGGTTTGGAGAATAAAGATATAAAAGGTTGTTCAGACAAGACGAGTTTGAAAGAGGAAAACTCTTCGGAGTCACTCATCAGTCTGTGTGCCGCTTGGGAAAGATTATTTTTGCTTATGTAACCCAGAGTTCAGTGTGTACTTTTCATTATAGTTCTTTCAAGCTGAATTCATGAAATGAACAATGACCAGTGATTAAACTTGTCCCTCGGTGTGTTCAATGACATGCCTATTGGAAATATACCAAAATGGTAACAAACAGCTAAAACCGTAGCATTGTGCAACTTTCTCTGTCCTTCTGCAGACCTTCTGTGAAGCCCAACAGGGCTAGCCCAGCTAGCGGGGTTGCATGCTAAATGTGCTAACGAGCGTGTGTGTGGAGGCGCGGGGGGGGGAGGGCTTGGGTGTCCGGCCCAGAGGAGCAGCCTCTGCAGGTGTTGCTTTTCCCCTGAACGCTGTTTTTTTTTTTCCCCTCCTTTGGCAGGAGTCCGTGCTGAAAGCGGAGAGGGGTAGAGGGGAGGAGAGCAGGAGCTGAGAGCGCAAGTACCGAACACCAACTGGAAACATGGTGAGTCCTGAGTTTCATAAGGAGATAACCTGAGGACTCCACACTGCCCTTCTGAGTGAATGCATGCGATTCTGCCAGAGGAACATTGGCGCATCCACTGTTTCAATTATTCTGATTTCCCACCAAAAGTGTTTAAACATTTAAAATGTTTTTGTACTCTTATGTAGACCTGCAAAAGTAAACAAGGTCGACCGTTCGATGAAATGTCGAGCTGTAGTCTGAAGCCTTTGATGTGGAGGGAGCATGGTCATTAAACCCATGCCCACCAGCTATTGACAAGTTCTTACTTTACACTATTTATCTAACTGTGTTTGTCTGCAAGGTTTGTGGCCTTTTCTGGCTACTCCTACCCAGGCGGTGCGCGTGTGTGTGTGTGGGTGTGCACACGCGTGTCTTTGTGTGCATGTATGTGCATCGTGCGCTGTTGCGTACAGACGCAGAACTGAAGCCCCATGAACCATATAAAAGGTGGAACTATAAACGGCTCGCTGAGCTGCACTCGAAAGCAATTTTTTAAACGGCAAAAGCGGAAAAACTTTTCTCAGTTCCAGTGGGAATCAGGCTATGAATTCCAGCCCGTTAAGTGGCTCCCCGAGCCCACATTGCTGGACTCCCTCTTGTGATGAAAAGGTAGCAGCTCACTGCAGATGCTGGGACGCGTCTGACTGCGGAATGCATCAGACATCGTCCTGTCTGCACGTGCTCTGCAGCTCTCAGAGTCAGAGGAAGTGTCAGAGCTGCTGACTGTCACATGATCACTCATGTCAATTTCTGTTGCGTTTGTATGTTGTCGGATGATACTCAGCGTGCTCTTTTCGCATGAACAACTTTGTACAGCTCTCTGTGCTGCTGTCCCTCAAATTTGCGTTTGTGAAGTGCTTAGCTTTATCTGGTTGTCAACTAGCATAGCGCTACTGTCACTAATGAATGTATTTTAAAATCTTTTTTTTTTTTAAATGAGGACTATTTCCAGTTTGGTTTTCACTTTCATTATAGGTAATTGAAAGGTCTCCCTGGGGTAGGGATTCAGTATAGTTCCTTCTGTATAAAACCTTAGCTGCTCAACTTTGCGTTGTATTCCTTTGAAGACATGTTCGATTAATACTCTGTCTAATGAAATGGTTTAATGTAACTTACGGAATTTTTTTTTTTTTTTTGAAGCAACTGAATCGTTTTCGTTGTCCTAAAAGGAATTCGTTATCAGTGCTGTGTTGTCAGAATTCCAAAGTACAGCGTTCTTTCCGTATCGACGGTGCACAGTCGGAAATGAGCCGTTCGTCACGGTCTGAATGAGCAAAAGTCAAGACAGAAACACTTGTTGGAGGTTTGTGGATTGCGGTTGAAATATGACTATTGAGTTGACGTAGTTGTTATGCCCTCCCCTGGCTGCTTTAACTGTTCTGTGTGCTTTACGTAAGCCCAGTTCAAACACAGGCTGAAACGCAGGCTTCAGCCACAGCCAAACGGTGTTTATTTTTTAAGGCGCGAAGCCTGAGAATTTCGGCTTTTTGTTTGTGCGTTGTCAGGATTACGGTACGGTACGATCCTCATTCCTCATTTTTACTTGCAAGCTCCGTGCTCGAGGTCTCTGTTTGGGGGTTGTCAGACAGCTGTGAATGTTCTGACACGGCAGTAGCTTCTCTGCTCCACAGTGCATGGCGTTAAAGTATTTGACATTCGCGTCGCCTGCAGTACCTCGTACGCGGACCGTAAATCAAAATGGCGCGCGCAAACTTTTTTTTTTTAGCGGTGGCGCTGCGTGGGATCTGGTGCTCGTTTCTGAAGGGCAGGGAGACCAAACCGGCTACGTCATAAACTGCCATTGGAGCCAGAGGGCCTGATCCCTTAAGCTGTGAAATGAGACGAGGGTTCGGTGAGCACTTTAACGGAGGGTAGAAAGAGTCCGAGGGTGTGAGAGCAAGACCGGTCCCCCAAATTGACTGTCCGCGCCACCGAAAGGTCACGGAAAGCGCCGGAATTTCGTGACTCGCTCTTCCAGTGAGGTCTGTCAAAAATGGCATTCTTCAGGGCGAGAGCGGCCATTGTTCCGCGTGCCAGCCTAATTGTCGATGCACCCGCAGATGGATAACGAATCTTAACACGCCAGCCCGAACGTGAGAACTGGCTCTCCTCCTGTCAGCTGTCATACTAATGAACCTTTTTTTTTTTTTACAGTGCTGTAGGTCTGCTCACGAAACCTGCGCAGAGACACAATAGCTGGTGGCTCTTTAGGAAGCGGCGTATTTTTAGCAAACTGCAAGGGTGGCTGATTACAGACCCTGAGAGGTGAGCAGAAAAGGGATCTGTTAATCTGTGGCTTGGGTTGTAATTTAAAAAAAAAAAGGTATTTGCAAGTATTTGTGGCAAAACTTGCCTGGATGTTGAACTGTGTTAGACTAGGACATCTGTCCATGGCAGGTAGTCTGTACTTGACCAATTCACAGGCAGGTTATTCAGACTGTGAAAAGCATTCAGTTAGTCGGACATCCAGTGAGATGTGTCTCTGGATATTTAACTTTCTAGTTAAACTGTCCTTAAACCCCCGCCCCCCGCCCCAGAGGGGTGTGAACATGGCGGTTTGCCGAGGACAGGAGAGCGGTCGCTAATCCCCCGCGGCCCCGCGGGACAGGCGGACGTGCGCCGCCGCGGCTTCTGCGGTTCGGGAGGCGGAGAGTTGGCGTCGTCGGCGCTGCTGCGTGTGCCTGCCAGCGTGCGGTCGCGGCTCCCAAACCCCCCCGCCACCCCCCCACCCCCCCCCAGGAGCCGCCAGAGACTCGAACCCGGCGCTCTCTCGCTCGTTGCCTCTTCCCCAGAGAGCGCAGCCGCGTAGCCCGGATGCCAGATGTACACAAATAGCAGCGTGGGCGGGGGGGGGGGACCGAAAGCGTGTGGGGCGACCCGTTGACCTCTCTGCGTCGCCGGGGGTGCGGCCCCACAGAAAGCCGAGGCGGGAGCTCGTTGCCGTCGCTCCGTTTTGGGACGCTTGGAGCTCCTCGTTGGATAATGTCGGGTTATGAGCCTTCCGAAAAAATTCCACGCTGGTCTTCCTTTCAGTTCCTTACAAAATATATGCTGTCAAAAATACAGCACAAAATGTGGTCTGGACATGGAATTAAACTGGATATAATATTCATAGTGGATGATTGAGGCTGACCAGTACTGTTTATGTTATCAGTGCATTTGCTATGCTGAAATCTTTGGGAAATTAGTGCTCGCTCATGCATATCTGGTAATTATATAGAAGTATATTTCTTTGGTGCTGGAAATCCCTCTGTGGTTACTTTCTGGATGCTTCTTGGTAATGGCAGGGGTTGATCTGCAAACCGATGCATATCTAATCCGATTAGGCGCATTCGGGCGCTTTTTTGGGGTTTTGGACGGAATCCTTCTCAGCGCCCATCCCTCTGGTTTTGTTCGTCAGCTGCCCGCCGCGCTCAGAAGCCCGTTCTGCCAGCGCCGTCTGTCACAGCCGCGATTGGCCGACGGCTCCCTTCCGGAGGGCTCCTCAACGCGACGCTCCTCGCTCGGGATATTTGCTTTTCCCCGTAACCAAATCGCGAGCTTTTCTGACGGATCCGGTCTCCCTCGCAGCAGGTGGATCCGTTTATGGAGGCCACGTGACTGGTCGATCAGGAACTGATGGGTGCACGCAAAGCCCAAAAAACCCGATATAGTCAAGATGGCGGATAACGAATCCCTTCCTTTTTTTTAAAAAATTTTTTTTTAAACAAGTCCCTTTAAGGTAGGATGTCAACAGAAGCGTCGCACACCGGCAGCCATTCCCAGTAATATGATCGCGTTAATCCGGTCATGTGACCAGGCGTTAAAATTGCAGCCTGCGCGTCCATCCTCATCTGGATCAACGCCGGTGGCGTTTAAATCAAAGCGACAGCTTAAGACTCAGGTGGAGTTCAGGTGGCGCGCCGTTGTTTGCCGGTGGGGGGAGAAACGGTGCGGAACAATGCAGAGTTCCTACCTGCCGCCGTGACCCTGGCCCCGTGCCAGAGCGGGGGATGGGCACCGCGCAGGCGAACTCTTCCCCTGGCGCGGCCGGCTACCCGACGCGATGTCACGCCCTCGTGCGAAACCGCTCCGGTTCCCTCGACCGTGGCGTCAAACCCCTCGGGCTTCCTCGCCCGCGCGCGGACCGCGACCGTGACCCGAGCGAGGGGGTGGGGGGGTCATCCCGCTTTCAGACATTTTCCTCACGTCTTCGTTCGGCCCCTTTAAGAGAAACGGTCGAGCCGTAGCTCTGTGCTTCCCCCCACGAATTCCCCTCTTATCGCACGTGTGTGTGGGCGGGCCTCGGCCTGGGCAGGTGTGGCTGGCTCTGTGCGGCAGGGTCAGGCCCTGTCAAAGCCTGCCTGGTGTAGGCTGTAAAAAGGGGGGGGGGGGGGGGGGTGCTTGAGTCCTTTTTACCCAACCGAGGACCGTCTTTATTTTTTTTTTTCGAAGAGGGGAGCGTATTTTTCTTTTTTCTTTTTACAAGCCCTTTGGAAAAGGTCGGTGATAAAACTGAATTTCGACCTTCAGCAGCGTCTGTTTTCGTTTCGGTCCGCCCTAGCCACTGTTGTTAATAGGTGGCGCCGTTTTCTCGAAGAAGTACCCGTTCGTTTCTTGCACGGACGAAGAGGCAGTTCTGTTCATTGTTCTTAATGAATCGGCGTGTTTTGCTGTCGTTATTGTCCTGCGTTAATTACATTTGATAATGAGACTTCGACAATGACGCAGAGGCAGCACAAGGGACCATTACCCACCGAAGACCACAACATTTCTTAAACGTTTTGGGGTTTTTTTTTCCCGATTCAGGTCATTTAAAAAAAAAAAAAATTTTATTCACAGTTGCTGATCTTCCCTGTTTTTGCTGAAATAAGCAAAGGCTCTCTCTCCGGGGGGTGGAGAGCAGTAGTCTGCTTGCTATAAAGAGGGGTGATTTACAGGAAGGGCTGGGCTTCCGGATGTTTCCGTGTTGCATAACGCACTATGCGCGCATGGGGCAGTGTATCCCTCTGCTGCGGGAGAGATCAGGCAGTGATGCAGTCAATGGGGGGGGGGGGGGGGGGCGAGATTACACTGCCACAGAATGATAATCATATGCTGCCTTCAATTTCACAAAATGGCTTTTTTTTTTTTTTTTGACGCTATTGCGAAGGCTCGCGGCGTCGGACGGCTGTGAGCTCCCTCTCCCGGCACGTGAGCGGACCGCGGGCGCTCTGAGAGGGCGAGCGGACCGCGTCTCCGCGCACGGGTAGCATCGATCCGAGGGCGTCTTCCTCCTCCTCTATCGCCGGTCCTGGGGTGGGTTTCCCCCTCGCGAGAGGAGGCGGGGCCAGAGGAGGGGGGGGGGGGGGGGGCGTTTGTGGGCGGGGTTTGGGGAGGGTTGTGTTGCCGTGGCCACGTGAGCGATGCGCTATTCGCAACGCACTGCTGCATTGGGTTTGCCCCCCCCTCCCCTCCTTCCCCCCACCTTCTTCCCTCCATCTCTCCCTCTCTCCCTCTATCTCTCCCTCCCTTCTCTTCCCAATACACTAAACGGGGGTTCGTATTACAGCCAGGGGGGAATCCGTGGGGACAGCACAGAATGGAGGACGGCTGTGATTCATAGGAGCCGGACACGTTTATCTCCCTCTCTCTCTCTCAGCCCCTCGCTCCCACTGATACCTGGCCCAGGCTAACTCCATTATCTTAGAGCCTCCTCCTTTCGTGCTGAAGCCCCCATTGGCTCCCGCTGTATTTTCTGCCTTAAGCTGGGTTGCACCTGTAGGCCACAGCATTCCCGAAGCTGCAGTCCGTGAGGAATTCATCAACAAGGAGCCATTATGGTAATGAATTTAATGGCCAGGCCAGGCACAGGCACTCCACCCCATTAATGAGCGCACACTAAAATCAGCTCAAATGAAACCAGTGACCTCTAACTGAACGCACACAGTCCACAGACACGCCCACACAAACACACCCTCCCTTCGTTCTTCCCCACACACACACACACACACACACATGTGCACGCACACAGACACACACCATCTACCTACTATAATCAGTGACCTCTGCACAGACACACCCTCTCAAACATATCCTCCCCCAACACAATACTCGCATGCTCACCCGCTCACGCACACGCACACACACACCCACACCCACCCATGTGCTCACGCATACGCACATACACACTTACACCATCATACACACACACACACACACACACACACACACACCCACCCACCAATCCTCACACACATACCCACACACCCACGCGCTCACACATGCACATGCACACACACACACACACACACACACACACACACACACTCCCCATTTAAATGCAGTGACCTCTGACTGACCTAGACGCCGCGGATGAAAGGCACATGGGCCTGAGGGAACAAAGGTGAGTCAGACTGCGGCAGGATCCCGCGCTCAAACACAGCCCGGCTTCCAATGCGCTGCTCTTAATACGCACTGGCTTATTGGCTAATTCAGCAGCGTGGAGGGGGGGTGGGGGGGGGGGTGGGGGGGGGGTATTCTGTTCAGTAATTCTCCATGTTGTCTGGAAGAGGGAAATTCTTTCCGGGCTTTTCTATAACACCCCACCCCCCCCTCCCCCCTGCCCCTGCCCCGGACGGGTTCACTGACACCGCGAGTGCGGCAGTTAGTCACGCTTCCACGCTCCGCTCCGCGCCGCGCGTGCCGTTAGCCGTCTGAGCGCCGCTCTGCATCGCTGTCACATTACGTCACCGACGCCCCGGGGGGGGGGGGGGGGGGGTGGTGGATCGCGGCCGTGGTGTGTCGTGTGCCGACGAGCTTTAAAATAATCCAGAGGCAGATCGAGGAGCAGCATCTGGGGAAGGATGTGTTTCGATGTGGTTTATTGTGTGTGTGTGTGTGTGTGTGTGTGAGAGATGAAATGTATTCATGATATTTATACATAGAATATTTCTGTGCATAAATGCATGCTGTGTGTGTTTGTGTATGTACACACACACACACACACACTTGCATATTTCCTCAGATTGATTTGTGTGGTTGTAGAGGGACACGTGCTCTGCTGTGCGGGTGAAGGCGGTGCTTGTCCTTTCCCTCCCGGCTGCCGTAGCACGAGCTAGCAGATGTAGCGCACGCTAGCAGATGTAGCGCACGCTAGCAGATATAGCGCACGCT
>CM045891.1:44184565-44238849 GCA_025169545.1 Anguilla japonica
AATGGAAATGCAGCTGTGTTTTGGTTGTGGCAGGTTGGTCTTCGTGTTCTGTCCGAGTGTGCTGGATATAGAATGTCTGCGCGTTGGCAACTGAGTCACAGCCTAAAATAAGCCTGGAAGTTCCGCAGAGCTTGTGATCCGTTTGCTTCTTTTTTTTGGGGGGGGGGATTTTTTTTGTAGTCATTTGCCTAAATGTGACTGTTGCTGCAGTGATTCAGAGTTTCAGGACCTGAAAATAGCCTAAATTTTGTGGTCCTGTCCTTGTCTGCCCCCCCCCCCCCCCCACCACACAAACCACACACCCCCCCAATCCCATGCCCTTCACTCTGTCTGTGTTCTCTGCACAGGCAGGGGCACACGAATGACCCCTTCCCCTCTGTTGTCATGCCGAAAACTGGGCCCTTGTAGGACTTCACCTTGTGTTCCTCTATGCAGCTGTCTTGCTATTTGAGAAGCCTGGTACTCTGGCCTCTCTAACCGAAAGCAGAACAAGGACAGTTATCACACTATAGCGATTTTGCATTTGTCAACAGCAGGCCGAGGAGGGGAACAGGCCATTATTAAAGAAGCAGCAAGCTATTTAGTCATTGGCAGGTTGCACCGTTATCCAATCTGCTGCACGAGTCGTTTATCTTGTCAAATGTTTTTCTTGTCAAATCTTGTGTCTGACCTTGCCTCTCTGTACGCTCACAAATTTCACCTCTCAAACAAGGAAGTATTTAACATTGGCAAATGTTTATCGCACTGTAAGGTAACTATTTTTAGTGGGTTTATTTAAGGACTGTATAAATTAATATTGTCCAAAGTCGTGACGAATCAAAAATGCTTTTTTTTTAGTTTCGGCACAATGGCATTTTTATGAATCAACGTATAAATACATTTTTATGAATGTATGCTATGTCAAGCTTTCAACGTCTTTGCACATCTGTTCAGGTTACTGAAGCAAATGTGCATGCAGTGCCAGTCTTCTGATATAAACCGTCTTGTAAAAAGACTACTTTTATGAACATCAGCTCGTTTCTGGCAGCCAGCTGCCTTCCTTTGATAAGTCGACCGACACCCAAGTACCTGTGTCGACTGCGGTGGTGGTTTTTTCCGAAGGTTTTCTTCTGTAATGTTTACCCCCATCTTGTGAGGCCTTCCCTTTTAAAGAATGCCAGTGACGCGCGGATTTAATTGAGTCTGTTGGGGAACGTTACCGGCGCTAGGATTGATGCAGGCTTAATGGCCACGCGGCCTCCTGCCCGTGAGTAATGCTTCCCGTCAGACTCATTCGTGTGACGCAGAAACGTGGCCAGAGGTGATTGGACGACGGCCAGCGGAACAATGTGAAATGAAAATATGATTGGATTAGGTCCCGATTCAGCCAGCGTAGACGGAGAGCCCTCGGAAACAGAAGCCTTGTTGTGGTGATCTCATTTCTAACGGTTTGATTCTCTCAAGGGCGGGGGGGGTCATTACACATTACTGGGAGGGGGGAGAGGGGGGTATCCCTCTCTGGGTGAAGGGACAGGGGAGGAAATGAAGCTCGGGCTTTAATGGGATGGCTGATGGGAACACTGTTGATTGCTATCCCACAATTCCCAGCAGCCCAGTTTTCCCACCGCAGTGCCCATTCCTGCCCATAGGTGGCGTTTCCCACTTTCCCGTCTCGCTCCTTTGTTGTCAGCCAAGTTGCTTCCTGTTGTTGTTCTAGAATCCAGCCGGAGCCGCGGAGCACTCTGTGGCCCTCTGTACTCTGAGTGTTCCGGACCGGCCCCGGACGGCATCAATCTGCGCCGTCGCAGGAAGCGCTCCCGCCGCATTGTTCTTGGCGGGCCAGCGCGCTGCCGCTCCGCCGCGGCGCGCTGCTTCCGGAGCCTTCCGTGGCCGAGGGCCATCTCGGGCCCGGCCGCAGAGTCCCCGCGGCGTGCCGGCGCGTGCGGCTCCAGCCCTCTGGCCTGGCGATCTCTGGCGGCTGGCCAGACGCAGAGCTGTACAGAATGTACCTGGCAGCAGGAGGGGGGGGGACTGCGGTCCCTCTGCGTGACTCATCGTAGCGTCCCGGGACGGTCGGACGGACGGGACGGGACGGGTCGCTCGGTAACTTTCGACCGCAGGGGCGTGTCCGCGGTCCACGGCCGGTCGGGCTCTCCGTCGGGCCGAAGCCTGCATTGTTGTCGCCGCACCAGCCCAGCTCTCTCCGCTGCGGGTTATGTCATCTCATCTGTCTCGCGGTCAGCGCTTTCCATTGAGTGGAGTGCCTTTCTGTCTGTAAATCTTTCTCTGCCTCCCTCCCTCTCTCTCTCACTCTCTCTCTCTCTCTCTCTCTCTCTCTCTCTCTCTCTCTCTCTCTCTCTCTGTCTCTCTCTCTCTCTCTCTCTCTCTCTCTCTCTCTCTCTCTCTCTCTCTCTCTCTCTCTCTCCTCTCTCTCTCTCTCTCTCTCTTCTCTCTCTCATCTCTCATCATCTCTCTCTCTCTGACCTCTCTCTCTCTCTATCTCTCTCTCTCTCTCTCCTCTCTCTCTCTCCTCTCTCTCTCTCTCTCTCTCTGTCTCTCTCTCTGTGTACATTTCCTGATGAATGCTGAAGGTAGTGCTTCACAGGCTGTCCCGGGCCCCTCTCATATCCTTGTGTGCACTCGCGCTCTCGTTACTGGGGACAGAGTGCAAGCCGGTTCAGGGGCGGAGCGTCTAATCTTAACTCCGGTTTCTAAGCAGGAAGTGAGGTCGTGGTTCGGGGACGACCGGCTGCCGGGGTCTCTCAGCTCAGAAATGGCCGTTCATTCGGAGGGGGCGGTGGGAGGGGAGATGCCCGCAAGGTTTGATCGTTGAATTATTTGCGCCCGTCGAATGGTGGAGAAATCTGAAAAACCAACGGTTTTCCTCTGAGAGTTTGTTGTTTGTGTGGGTTTAGCGCTACGGCTAACCAGAGCCTCCCCTATGCCATCAAACATGGGCGTAATTACAATTTATTGCCTTCAATTAGCAGGTAGACTGGCTCTAATGTGGCATCAAATCACATTAACCTCAGCCAGTGTCGTTCTGTTTGGGAAAGAGGAGGGGACGTTGGGTTTGCGAGTGAACAACACAGACCTGCCGGTAAAAGTTTCAGCTCCAAGGTGGAGCCCTTTTATTTCAGTTTCTGTGACCCAGTTCTTGAACACAGAAATTACGTACGTTTTTTTTCCCCCTGTTTTTTAACCGAATCTTAGCGCGAGGCCTTCGGGGAGGCTCCTTGTTTTCTGCCTGAAACAGCTGAAAACTCTCCCAACCACGGGAGAAATTTTGTAGAAGGGGAAAACTGAGGTTCACTCGGTGGATTTGTCCTGAAAATGTTCAGTCACATTTTCATGAAAGGAAATATAAAAAAAAATAAGAAGCATCTTGCCATTTTGCCATGTCTTATTTTGGTTCTCCTTCATCAATATCATTTTCATAGAATAAAACACCAGATTTTCTGTTAAATTTAATCAGGTAGGATGTAGTCGAAGATTCTAAAACTCTTCCATAGTCATTAGGGAATTGAACTCAAACACATGGGCTATGTTTGTGTATTGACGTGGTACTCTCAATAAATCCTTGAATTGCTCAGTATAAATCCCCCTGTACAAGGTGGAGAATTTGAACTGTGATTGTGGGCATCTGCTGTGTCAGTAATATGAATGAGTGCTGCTCTCTCCTGTGTGCTGCTCTCTCCTATGTGCTGCTCTCTCCTATGTGCTGTTCTGTCCTGTGCTGCTCTCTCCTATGTGCTGCTCTCTCCTGTGCTGCTCTCTCCTGTGTGCTGCTCTCTCCTGTGTGCTCTCTCCTGTGCTGCTCTCTCCTGTGTGCTGCTCTCTCCTGTGTGCTGCTCTCTCCTATGTGCTGTTCTCTCCTGTGTGCTGCTCTCTCCTGTGTGCTGCCTCCTAAGCCAGGCACTGCCAGTGTGGCTGTGAGAAAGGGCCACAGACAAGGGGGCCTGTGCTGTGAGACCCCAGCCATTGTTCTCCGATTTTAATTGCAGCGGTCGTAGCTTTTCCGGGCGCATGAACCCGGCATTCCTGCGCGCTCTCTCTCACAGTGGAGCCTCTGTTGTCCGCTAACCCCCCCCCCCCCCCCGCTTCCCCCCCGCACCCCGCTCATCAGCGCTATCCTTCGCACGTCTGCGTTTTCGGCCTCCTCGTCACCCCCCCCCCCCCCCCCCGTCTCGCTGGTTTCCGTCCAGTGATTGTCCGGAGCGGCCCCCTCTCGGTCCGTCAGTCGCCGTGGAGACGGACGAACCGCAGAGTTCGCGGTACGGTCAGGCCGTCGTCGGCCGCGGTAAATTTGACTGCGTCGGAAGATAGCGTGATCCTCGCGTGGATTTGCATGGGCTTACGGGCGATGGCACCGCGGCGGCAGTGAAAGGGGCTGGTTAAGCGTCCGAGCCCGCGGCAGGTGTCTTCACGCTAACCGTTACTTTATCGCCGCTCTTATCTCACAGGCCCGCGCTGCGCTCAGCATGAAACACCGCTCAGCGAGCGAGGCTCTTTTGTTTGATTATTTATTCATGGCGCTGTGGGCGCGCTTGTTGTTAGCGGGCTCCGCGGATGCGCGTCGGCGGCGCCGCGACACGATATCCGCGGCCCCTGCCGGCGACGCCCCCCCCCCCCCCCCCCCGGGTCCCTTTTGAAGCCGACGCCTGCGAGATGACAAGGTCACCGGTGGGCGGCGCGTTCCGGGTGGGGAGAACGGAGGGGGGGGGGGGTCTGGGGTTTGGGCGTGACGTCCCCCGCTCCTGTTTGTCTGCGTGCTCCCGCGCTCAGACCGGCTCGCGGGGCGTCTGGACGCTGGCAGTGATGGATGGCGTGACTGAGGCACCTGCTGGGGTGTGAGCCCGTCTGTTTGGAAGGGGGGGGGGGGGGAGCAGAGAGGGAGGGGCGGAGCCGGGCGCCGGGCCGGCCGCTGGCTGTGAGGGAATTTGGCGGGAAGCGGCAGGAGGTGTCTGGACTCTCGGACCACCCACAGCTTCCCCACAATCCTCCATCTTCCACCGCGTTCTGAAGCAGAGGTGTTCAGAGTGCCCCCTCTGCTGCCTGCCTTACCAGTGGACTGCTTACCCCTTCCACTCAGACCCACGGTTTACACCAAACTGCACCACTGCCGCTATGACCCAGCAGAACTGCAATCAAAAACCCAGTCATTATAAATAGAGCCTCGATATGTGAAATGACCTATGTGAGCTGTACCTGCTCATAAAATACTATCACTGCGTCTAAATGCCTCGTTTGAATCTGAAACTTTATCTGAAAGGGTGTTCTCGTACGTGAAAGCGAAACCCTGGGAACGTATTCAGCTGGGCGTTTGACGCGCATGAGAGGCCACTGACCTAACGAACCGAACACTTTATCTGGATAACTTTCACCTGACCACTTCGTTTAGTCCCTAAGAAAGTTTGATTTCAGTTGAAGTTGCAAATAGTTGGACAGAACCAAGCATCCTCAAACTAGGGTGAGCTTGAGATTGAACTTCTCTTAGTTATTTCATTGGCTCAATCTTACCGTGATCTGATTTGTATAAGCACCAGCTACAGTCACAGACTACGTGTATCCTAAAGACTTTACAGTGTTCAAGATGCAGGAGTGAACCAGCACAGTTCATAGAGCTGTCTGAAAACTAAACCACGGTGAGCGGTTGGAACAAAAACCAGGACGCGGACCGACCCTTCGGAACAGGAGCTGGGCGACCCTGCCCCCAAGTTGTCCTGCAGGAACAATGCAAGGTGCTTTTTAATGAGATCAAAATGGCCGCCGGGGACACCTGTCGTGCCCTAATGTTCTCGCTGAGGGGCAGATGTGCGGCTGGCTCCTCTGCTGAGCCTGTTTAGGCTGCCACGGCAACCACGCGGACGGCAGGTGCCCGGGCTGTTATCGCTTCCGGAAAAAAAAAACGCTCTCGGATTCAACGTGAATATGTAATGGCATTCAGAACTTTAAAGCGCTCCCCAAAATGATAAATCAAAGGCTCCGAGATCAAATGTCGGCAGCCGAATCGTCAGGCCGGAGCCCCCTTTAAAAAAGGACAGAAATGTCTAAACGAAACGTCCCACGTATGGAATTCTGCTCTCCATTGCCATGGGGGAGCCAGAGAGCTTGATTGGCTATTTCTGTTACCTTGGGGGGGGAGCAGAGAGCTGATTGGCTGTCTCAATTGCCATGGGGGAGCTGATTGGCTACCTCCACCTGGCAACAGTCTCAGCCAAATGCTATGGAGTTGTTTTTTTTTCAGTACAGTCATGTGATGTCCTGGTTTGAGGGTCATGCGTGGATGACCCCCCCAGGGGCCCTATGTGTTTAAGAGGGCGCCCAGCTATCCCTGTAGTACCACCACTGCAACATGGAGCTATTGCAGGCACAGCCGGGGGGGGGGGGGGGGGGGGTGTATGGGGGGTGATCAGTAAAGGTCATGTCCCTGTAGCCTTTGCTCTTTAGTTAGTTGGCAGCAGTTGATCATCGAAAGGATTTAAGAAGCGCGGCCGGTTGTGTGTCTGTGTGTGTGTCTGTGTGTGTGTGTGTGTGTGTGTCTCTGTGTGTGTGTGTGTGTGGGGGCGTGGGGTGTCCCCGCATGATCCCCTGTCTCCCTTTCACTGCACCTGCTCCTCAAATTAAAGACCTGCTCTGGTGCCGGAGGGGCGGTTGTGTACCCCTCGCTGGTATGTGCCTTCACATCAGGATTAGCGGGGTGCGTCTGGCGGATGACATCGTGCCCCCCGTCGGCTCGGAGTGTAAATACTCTTGGGCAGGAGCCCCCCCTGCGGAGGCGGGAAGGCTAAGGGCTACGGCTAGCAATACCGCACAGCCCGCGTGAATCTGCGGGTTTGACATAGGGCTGGGCGATATGGACAAAATCAAATATCACAACAGTTTTTGACCAAATGCCTCGATATCGATATTGTGATGATATTGTGGGGATGGACTATTGGTACTTTCACAAAATTACACAATGAGATTTTTGATAACTAATCATCAGAAATGCCTGTGTAATAACTAAGTGGGTAAAGGCAAATGATAGAACAGCTAGAACAGTCGGGTAAGTTCAGAAAGTTACATCACTTTACTGTAATGCTGCCTTTGAAACCAGGAAAAGACAACACTTATGCCATATCACGATATTACGATATACAAAATCCCAGACGATATGTAGTCTCATATCACGATATCGATATAATATCGATATATTGCCCAGCCCTAGTCTCGGTTTTCACGGCTCTGGTTTTTTCGTTTTCGGGTGGAGGAGCGGAGCAGGGCTTAGCCCCCCCCCCCTTCCAAATACCCCCGTGACCACCCTTTGCAAATACACATTTCTCACCGCTCGCCGCGTTGGAGGTGTTCGGTCGGTCGGCATTCTGGGAGTCAGGCCTGTGATTTTGCGCACTCCCTCGGACCGCATACCTGTGGAGAGATTTCAAAGAGGAAATAAATATCCGCACGCCGAAATGAAAAGCTCTCAAGAATTTATTGAGTTGACAACGCTACGTTTTGATTGCAAAAATCTCCATCAGGCACCAGGGTAAATTCTTAGGAGCTTTTAATTTCAGTTGTGGGGTAATTCTTTTTCCTTTTTTGACATTTAACATACTTATCCTGCCCCTGAACCAAACTTGGGATGGATGTGCACACTACTATCTTTCCTCTGTATGTACCTGTGGAGAGATGGCATACGGCTCGTCCCCGCCCTCTCCTTAATGTTGTACAGATGACCCAGACTGCAGTCTGTAGGCCCGTCCACTGGGAAAGCGCCGCATCACAGCCAAGCCAAATCTGCCAATCACCCCCCCCCACCAGGGGGTCTCATCCAATCAGAGCTCATCTGCCTCTCTGCCCCTCCCCAGCACCACCTTCACTGCAGTCTCCCTTTCATTTCCCTTTCTTTGCTCTGCCTTCCTGTCACCCCGAGCCCGGACCTGTTACCATAACAACTTGGCAGTGTCCGTGCCCGTCGGACGTGCCGCCGTGGCGCACGCCGGCGGCGGCGGTGCTGGAGTGGCGGCGTGAGCCTTCTTTCCAGCGGAGGTGATGCGCCGCGGCCGCTCGCCGTGCCGCGCAGCGCGATTCTGTCCTCGTCTGAGACGAGGGCTCGTTTCCAACGTTGAGAAATCATTTCTGGTGCCCGGGGGGTTCAGCACAGTTCAGCTTTAACTCCCAGGGTTTCGCGCTAACTTGCTGGAACGCGGTCGTTACGTGCCGCGTGATTTTAGCATAGCAACACTGGGATTCCCTACAGTCTTAAATGGGGAAGAAAAACTTTCTGTGGTCAGTATACAAATGGCACTGTCTACAAAGTAGGGAAACTGAAGTCACAATATCAGTTCAGTCCGCTATTTGCGAACAGTATTTCAGCAGTGCTAGTGAGCACTTTTCTGTTCCAAAACTCCGCATATTCCCCCATATTCTCTGGAAAGTACTTTGAGATCCATGAAAGGCATTGAACTTGTTTTTGTACAGAAATGACCATCGTAATTATTAGTGGTAATACTGCTATTCTTGGTGGACATTCCATAATATTACCTAAGTTATAATAATATAACCTGCATTAAAAATATTACCATAATATTACCTACATTATTAAAATAACTGTGGTAATGTTCAGCAGAGTATTCAGACACGTGTATCTTCCTTTCACCAGGGTTAACAAGGCATTGATTATCCTATCTTGTAACCCTGCTGGTAAGTGCGTGATATCAGATTGGTTTCGCGAACCCTGATCCCAGTATTGACCTGTTTCGTATTGGCTCGTGACAGTGCAGTTCGTTCACGATCACCATGATAAGGGCTGGCAGGATACATTGGGTAAATGTTTAATATTGCCCGCTAATGCTAACTCAGGAACCATCTGAAACCAACTGCTGTCCAAATTGGATTCTCTCCAGGGTTTGAGATTAATCTTAAAATCTCTCGCAGAACTTAATAAATTGAGCATTATTATCACCCCCTGGTTTTAGTTGATTTTATTTTTGAATATCGGAAATTTTTATTTATTTATTATTATTTTTTTTTTTTTTGTATTGTCCAGGCATGCAGTGTTCCTGACGTTTCACCTTCAAGAACATGGCAATAAAAGGTTCTTGTTTTTGGAGAGGCCAGGTTGCACAAGACCTGCAGTAAATGTTTAATTTGGGTTTCCTGCATGTGGTCACGTTCCTCTGTGACAGCGCATTGCTGAAAACTCAAAAAAGGGATTATAAGTCATTCTTGAGAGAAACTATGACCGTTTAACGTTTCAACGGCCACTTGAGGAGAAATGTTAATTGGCGGAAAAAATGCCCAGTTTGGGCTGGAAACAGCTGGCGCCCAATAGGCTAGTCATAATCCCCAGCCATGTACAGAAATGTCAGTAATGTGGAAATGTTAGTCAATGAAAATCTGTGTGTGTGTACATATGTACGCGTGTGTGTTTGTGCACGTGTGCGTGCGTGTGCGCATGTGCACGTACGTGCATGCGTGCGTGCGCACGTGTGTGTGTGTACGTGTGTACATGAGTACGTGTGTGTATGTGTGTACGTGCGTGTGTGTGCAGGTGTGCATTGTGTACTCAGCCTTGTTTGTATGTGTTGGTGGCATGTGGCCCAGACCTGTAAATGAATTGCGAGGACCTGAGTTAATGCTGCGGTACATCTATGATGTTTTTTTTTGTTTTTTTTTGGCCAATTGCAGTGAAGAAAACCAAGAATTTCTGATAGGACTGACCTGACATTCCACAAGTATTTTTTATCTTTAGAATAGCATTTTTCTAATGAGTATTTAATGAAGACGATCAGTTGGGGCTCCAGCATTGATATTCTGTGGCAGGGGTGTCCGGTCTTATCTGAAAAGGGTCAATTTGGGTGCTGGTTTTTTGTTCTGGCCCAGCACTAAGACACCTAATTCTAATCAATAAGGTCTTGTATCAAGGTGTTGTAGTGTTGTGCTAAAACAAAAACCTCCACCCACAATGGCCCTTTTCGGATAAGACTGGATACCCTTGTTGTAGGCCATTGGGTGTGAGGTGCTTGAAAAGGTGCGAATGAATTTGACGCACCCCTGCAGTAGAGCTGACCGTCCCTCTGCTTCTTTCTGACAGGGCGAGGAGGGACCCCCCAGCCTGGAGTACATTCAGGCTAAGGACCTGTTCCCCCCGAAGGAGCTGGTGAAGGAAGAGGAGAGTCTGCAGGTGAGTACTGGGTTCTCCCCCACGCGAAGAGAACCTACCAGATCAGTGTTTCTCAACCCTGGTCCTGGGGGACCCACTGCCCTGCATGTTTTAGATGTCTCCCTGCTCCCAACACACCTGATTCAAAAACCTGATAACAACCCATTCATTTGAATCAGGTGTGTTGGAGCAGGGAGACATCTAAAACATGCAGGGCAGTGGGTCCCCAGGACCAGGGTTGAGAAACACTGTGCTAGATTATATTATCCCTTTGAAGAGCAGGTTTTTTTGGAATATTTTTTCAGAATTCTAAGCCAGTGTTCTAGAACTCTATTTCTTTTAAGTAGCTGTAGTGATTGTTACAACAGCAGTAGAATGTTCAGTTGGGGACATTCTGAACACGTATTTGTGGTCTCATACCTTAAAGGGTTAATATTGTGTTTGACCTATCATATAACTGTCCCATGCAGTGCTACAGTCTCCTCAGTCACACACTTAAGGGTCAGTTACCTGAAGTTCTAGAGTTGGTATGGCTTCTGTAGTAAAAAAAAAAAAAAAAAAAAAAAAAAAAAAGAAAAAAAAAACCTATGGTTTTAATCTAAGAAAATATTTAGATTCTGTGTGTTGTTTCAATACATTTAGACCGTTACTTTTACTTGTGTGTTTAAGGATACAGTTCAGATACTCTCATTAGGATAATATATTTCTATGCCCTGATTACAAGTCAGCAGACGCTTACTCATTTACTTGTGTAGTTCCCAGCTTGGCCCAATAACACATTGATTCTCATTGAACTTGACACGCATGTTGTGCTCAATGGGTCCAAAAGGTCATATTGATTTTTGGGTCACAAGGTCAAAGGAATGGCCTCAGAAGCTTCTGATTGGGTTCTGATTTCCAGTCTCTAGATGAGCCACTAGCAGATGGATTTTGATTAATGGTGTTCTTCACGTTCTCCAGAAGTCTACAAGTTATCTGATCACAATTGTGCCACAAAGGTCACAGAGGTTCATAATCCTTCTTGGCCAGACCAATTGATTTTGATCATTTTCAACACAAATATTTTCCTTTCTGGTCCACAGAACTAATGATCTTCTGAGAAGGACAAAAGACCATGGCCTTTCACAAATATAAATCATATGTGGCTTTTAATCTCAAATTTCCCATTCCCCAGAACAACTTCTCATCTTCAAGTTGAACAGTTTGCATTTTTAATTACTTTAATTACAGTTATTTCCGTTAACACTCATGTGTACTCATTTGAATTCTGACATGGATCACATAATTCATCCAGTACCTCAGCGCTAGTCTTTTTAGCAGACTGTTTGCGCCACAGCCTGCTTTAAAGTTTAATTTCTCCGCTTTAAATTTTGTGGATGTTCTCGCAACGTCTTCCGATTTCTCGCCGGGTTCTGGTCTGTACTTCCTGTGCCCGTGGGCGTCTGCCTACCCACCGAACACTGCCCGATACTGAATATTTCCAGCCTGGCGCGGCGGTGTGATTCATGCTGCATCTTGTTTTAGAACCGATTTTGCTGCCTTTAACGCAGCTTTGAAGAAGCATCGCGTGACTTCGCAAAATATCTCATTCACTAGTGACACAGTAATACAATACGACAGGATACATTCAGTAGTAGGCTTTTACATTAACTTTATTACTGCTGCTTACGGAAGTAAATTGGTTCGGAAATTTAAGATGGGTATCATTTTGCTGCAAGATCTCGACTGAAGTTTTCGATGGCCAATGCATTTTTAATTAAAACTAAGCATTAAAAAAAAAAAAATTTCTTAGGATTTTTCTGTTCATGTATTCCAAGAGTTCATTAGGACCTGGCAGTATGGACATTTACAGACTACAGTGATATTCCAAGATTATTTTTTTCCACCGTTGATTTGAAAACTGGGGAGTGGGGAGTAAAGGGCTCATGATAATGGGGTAAACACCCGGCTTTTAAGGGCCTGAAAGCGCAGTTCTGGAATTTAAAAAAAAATGCATTGTGGGGTCTGCTATTTTATTGTCTGTGCCTGCAGATTTTCTGCTGGTTATCTCATGGTTTTTGCAGCCACACCCCACTTACTCACTGTTTTCAGTGAAAAATGTTGCATGGTTTAAAAACATACGGATGGACTGGATGTCTTGGGTGTTCTGTGTTCATGGCCAGCGATGTCCTCTGCCCATGTCTTTGTTTATTAATACCAGGACACCCTGCACATAAACACACCGGTTATCCCCACGAGCAGGCTTCGGTTTAGGTCTGTTTTCCCGCAAAATAGCAAAAATGTGTAGATGTTTCAGTGGTGCAATCATACTGACCTGGTGTTGCTGAGAGATAAGACTGGGTTCCTGGAGATTTGAGCTTGCCTTGTGTTTCTCCCACCGTCCTGAGTGGCCAAAGCGGGTAAATCGAGGGCAAAATGGGTTTACGTTGTAGCATGGTGCACATTGCTCCTTTGTCATTTATTTTTGAGACACCTAATGGAAGTTGACACAAGTAAAGGGAATGATTATATTAATATCCTCTGTGAAGTAAGTGTTTTATTGGTCATTCTAATTATAGGTACTTGCATTGTCTTTAATTGGAGAAATGTAGGGGTTTGTTGTCTAAAGCAAGAAAATTCACTTCAGGTAACTCCAAAGCAGTTGGCGACAGTATGCTTTGAGGTTGTATGTGTGTCTGTTATCTCGTTGTTCTTCAGAACTTCATGTTTAATGTTATTTTTGGTTGGAACCATTTCCCATGGCACATGCAAGTCAGATGTGCTCAAGGAAAGAAGTACAGCAAAATATAAAAACTGGCATTTTAAAATAATGCTGTTCATACAGGGTCTCTGGAAACTAAACATTGCTGTAAAGATGCTTTTTACTTAGATCTACTTGGAGTGTACTTTCTTCCTTTAGACCATGAACCCCAAAATGCCCTATGAATACCATTATAAAGCTGGCAGGCCATTAGAGACTACTCTGAATATCAAATATCCTTCATCCCACACAAAAATTGTTTGGGCAAATTGGAAATCATAAACATAAAACTAATGAACTAATATTGGAAAAACCTCAGAAAGTGAAGTGTCACTTTAAGAGTGGGTGGTAATTAGAGTGAAAGCACCAGATTGCTAATTTGATGTACAGTGACCCATTGGGTCAAATCCTTGAGTCATAGTGACCAGATACCGTTCTGGTCCGGTTTAGAGGCTCCTTGCAGCTCTCGTGCTTGCAGTTAACAGGCGGAATGAGGTTCGGGGGGTTCAGGTCCCAATAACAGGAATGCAGAGGAGGAAGAGGAGGCCCCATTTGGTCGGGGGATTTATTGGCATGCAGTTCCACATAGAATGGAAAATCTCCAGCAGCCGGACTCCCAACGACGAGAAACTTTGAGACTTTGCACGCTGCTCAGAACGCACAGCCCTTACGTCAATGCAAAAGGCCAAATCTGGCCTCCAGTGTGGGATCCAGCAACACGGACGGTGTCAGCAATAAGGAATTACAACAGGGAAACGAACGCTGCTTGCTCGCGCCAGTTTTTACGTCTTCGTCCACAAAGCAGCTTCTTGCCAGTGCAGCGTAAGCTCTAGCGGAGAGCAGCCGTAGGTGCGGTAGCGCGCACACCTCAGGATTTCGCCCTTCGGAAAGGGGAGGGGCTCCGACGGCTCTGACGAGGCCATGTCCCGCGGGCGCGTTCGCCGTGCACACAGACCCTTCTGCGCGGCCGCGAGACGTCCCCGATCGGCGAGCTCGCTCGGAACGGCAGCTACCCGGAACGGAGCTGCGCCAGCGGCCGCGAGCGTCCGCCATGAGGGCCCTTCGGCCGTCCGTCAGGGTTCGCCGGAGATCCGTCTGCTCCGAGTCGTCAGGGCGACTTGGAATCCTGCGTGAGCAGCGCGAAGCGAAGGGGTGATTAAGCGAGCCAGAGGACAAGAACACGTGACGCCACTCTTGATGGTGTCTTAGCACAGGAAGCTCAAGACACTCAAGACAAGTGCTGGATTGAATCTTATCGATTTTCTGGGCTTTGGCCTCTTTGGGTTTTCATTTTTAATTATTTTGTGATTAATAATTGATTATTAAATGATAAAATCAAGGTAAATTAGCTGCTCTTAGGTGCCCATTAATGGTGGGATTGATTGGCAGCCTCATTTATTTTGTCTTGATTTATCGTCCAACAAGTTAGCCAAGCTACCTTACCCATAACACCTCACATCTTGGCTTTCCATAACGGTGCTCTGTACACCTCAGAGATGAAGGCCCTGCTATGTAGTTGCAATAATCATCAACATCGTTGCCGTTTTCCCCCTGTGCAGCTCGTACACATTGAACTGGGAAAACCTTGAGCAGCAGCCAATCCCCATTGCGACTCGCTAATGAGGACATCTTTATACTCGAGATTGCTGAGAAATACATCCTTTTATTTAATTATTTAATACAGCTGTTCTGTTTTTTTTTGTTGCCATTTTTCTAGCTGCATATCAGAGTAGTTGTTTGTTGATCATTAACGGGCTGCGTATTTCAATGAGGGGGGCGATAAAAATAGTATAGTACAAAGTAGCGTGGATGGAACACTAACCTCTTCACCTCTGCACAACTGGTCCTCTAACCCCCACTGTAGATATCCTTTCATTTTTCCACATTATTTTACTGCATTTCATTTTAGATGACATTATCTCAACAAAAACATGTTTTTCAATGTACGAAAATACCAAGTTACTCGAGCGTGAGCATCTGTCAAGTGATAGCAATGTAGTAATAATGGTGGCTGCTGAATAATTTCAACTGTGTAAGTGCTCCATTTTGTCTGCTCAGTATCTGCAGCTTAGATTGTTGCACTTCACTGTGATTTGCCGAATCATTTGAATCTTGCACAAACAAGTCTCGGATTACTTCTGCGAAAATAAGCGCACTTGGGCGAAATAACGAATCCTGCCCCTGTGATTGCCTAATAAGTGTTATTACGGATAATCTTTCCCAAACACGCTGAAACCTTTTAAGGCTAAGCTTGTGTGATGAGTGTGGCATATTACTGGAGCTCTTGACCTCACCTTCCCACACTGAGCTGGCATCTTCGCAATGCGTGTGCCATTTACTGACACACTACGAAACCGGTTTGAGTTGGAGCGTTTGCACTGGTCTGAGAATAGATGTATTATTGTGTGGGTGTGTACACACATACAGAAGGCCCTGTACTGTATGTGTAAAAAAATGCTTTTCAGAATGGATTTGGATCCTCCCCAGTCCGTCTTTGTCTTGTTAAGGTTCAGGGCTGCCTGGACTGTTCACCTGCTTGCTTTCATCAAAGCTGCTTTCTTCAGCCTGCTGGCTTTCCTAAGGCACTGCTGGCCATAAAAAATGCATGGGCTTTGTTTGCGCAGGGTTGACAGTGAGTGGAAGCGCATAGGCTGGAACTGGCAGGCAAGATGCATTGTAAGCGAGAGAGAGCTAAATTATTTAAATGAGGCCGAAGAGGAAAGTTGGCGTGCTTATAAAAATAACAACGACAACAAAAAAAAACAAAAAACTTTTTTTTTTTAGAAGCTCACACAGAGAAAAGGCCTCCTAGTCAAGGCGGAAACCTTTTTCAGACGAGCGCTTCAGGACGTAAGAGAGCATGATGATGAGAACCCGGCCGCTCAGAACCCGGGATCCGGTACCGCCGTTTGCCCGATGCCAGGCCGCCTGGAACCATCGTGCCTCGTTCGCGCCTCAGGGGGTGTCGTTCTTGTGGAGGTGTTGCATTGAAGCCCCGCCGCCCCCTACCCCAGGGATCGACGGGGCTCAGGGGGGGGGGGGGGGGGGGCGGGCGGGGGAAGGGGGCGGCGGCTTTCAGGCTGGAGAGCCATGGAGCTCCGCCCCTAGCTGCGGAAACCAAGCCGTGCGATCAATAAAGCGCGTCGTTGAGCGAGTCAGCGCAGGGAGGCGTGTTCGCACCACGCCTGATGAGTAGATGCAGGAAGAGTGCTGCTGTTGATGCCTCGTCTGCAATATGCCAGGATTTAAAAGTGACAGTAAGTAATTAAATGTGATATGAACAGCCTCAAGGGGTTGAGAAGGAAGTTCCTGGAGTGATTATGTACTTTCAAGCCTTACTTTTTCACATGGGCGATATGGGTGTTTGATAACTTTTTTCATTAAAAAAAAAAAAAAAAAAAAAAAAATGATATAATTTAAAAATGTGTTTTGTGTTTACTCAGTTTCCCTTCGTCTACTCACTTCCTTCTGTCTAAAGATCTGAAACCATTCAGTGTGACAAATGCAACAATAGAGAAAGTGTTTATTTTTATTGCATTATTATTTTTAGTTTCCTTCTTATTTTGCTCTGTTTGTCATGAGGTAGTATGGAGGTGCCGCCTGTTTTGTGTGCCGAATTTGCCTGAGACAAATGGCTCAACGCCTCCGAAAACATTTACTGAACCGGCTCTATGCAAAACAGACCCTTGCTTTTTTTTTTGTTGTTGTTCCACAGCTTGCACTGGAGGTCACGGCATGGCTCTGCTGCTCTGTGTAAAATGTGTTACTGAAGTTATCAGAGTCGCACGGCTTCGGGCGTCGGTTCCCTCCGTAACCACGCCGACGGCTGACGTTCTCGACACGCACCTGGCCGCGGCCGCCTCCTCACGCTCGCCCGGGTGCGGAATCCCTCGGCTTCAATTAGGACGTTTCCGCTACTCCCGCTGCATCCTTCGTCTCAGCTGAACACGGGGGGGGGGGGGGGGACGGGGGGGGGGATTTGCGGAAAGGGAAATCCGAGCCTGTTATCCGCTCTAATGCCGCAGCGAAGGCGTGCTTTGTGTTGTGTAATCCGACACTCTGCCTGCTAATTGCTCTCAGACCCGAAGTGTTGATGCGTTGTTGTTTAGTCGTTAGCCGGAGTCAAGTGTTTCCTTTTACGGCACTCTGAATATTTTTACAAAAAACACAGTCCGCTTTTGAAGTGTACTCCGCTGTAGTGTATCTGTCGTTGTGACAGTGCACGCGAGCATGCTCGTAGCGTGTGTATAAAGCGCATGTGTGTGCGAGCGTGTGCGTGTAGCGTGTGTATAAAGCGTATGTGTGTGCGAGCGTGCGTGTAGCGTGAGTATAAAGCGTATGTGTGTGTGTGTAGCGTGTGTATAAAGCGTATGTGTGTGCGTATAAAGCGTGTGTGTGTAGCGTGTGTATAAAGCGTATGTGTGTGTAGCGTGTGTATAAAGCGTATGTGTGTAGCGTGTGTCTAAAGCGTATGTGTGTAGCGTGTGTATAAAGCGTATGTGTGTGAGCGTGCGTGTAGCGTGTGTATAAAGCGTATGTGTGTAGCGTGTGTATAAAGCGTATGTGTGTGAGCGTGCGTGTAGCGTGTGTATAAAGCGTGTGTGTGTAGCGTGTGTATAAAGCGTATGTGTGTAGCGTGTGTATAAAGCGTATGTGTGTAGCGTGTGTATAAAGCCTATGTGTGTAGCGTGTGTATAAAGCGTATGCGTGTAGCGTGTGTATAAAGCGTATGCGTGTAGTGTGTGTATAAAGCGTATGTGTGTAGCGTGTGTGTAGCGTGTGTGTATAAAGCGTATGTGTGTAGCGTGTGTATAAAGCGTGTGTGTGTGCGAGCGTGCGTGTAGCGTGTGTATAAAGCGTGTGTGTGCGAGCGTGCGTGTAGCGTGTGTATAAAGCATATGTGTGTGCGAGCGTGCGTGTGTATAAAGCGTATGTGTGTGCGTGTAGCGTGTGTATAAAGCGTGTGTGTGCGAGCGTGCGTGTAGCGTGTGTATAAAGCATATGTGTGTGCGTGTAGCGTGTGTATAAAGCGTATGTGTGTGCGTGTAGTGTGTGTATAAAGCGTATGTGTGTAGCGTGTGTATAAAGCGTATGTGTGTAGCGTGTGTATAAAGTGTATGTGTGTGTGAGCGTGCGTGTAGCGTGTGTATAAAGCATATGTGTGTAGCGTGTGTATAAAGCGTATGTGTGTAGCGTGTAGCGTGTGTATAAAGCGTATGTGTGTGCGAGGGTGCGTGTAGCGTGTGTATAAAGCGTATGTGTGTAGCGTGTGTATAAAGCGTATGTGTGTAGCGTGTGTATAAAGCGTATGTGTGTAGTGTGTGTATAAAGCGTATGTGTGTAGCGTGTGTATAAAGCGTATGTGTGTAGCGTGTGTATAAAGCGTATCTGTGTGTGAGCGTGCGTGTAGTGTGTGTATAAAGCGTATGTGTGTAGCGTGTGTATAAAGCGTATGTGTGTAGCGTGTGTATAAAGCGTATGTGCGTGCGAGCGTGCGTGTAGCGCGTGTGTATAAAGCATATGTGCGTGCGAGCGTGCGTGTAGCCTGTCAGCGCGTGCAGCAGCAGATCCGCTCCCTCTGCTCTGCTTCGTGTACGCGCACCTCCCTCCTTCGCCAGCTGTGCGTTCGGCGGGCTCGGCCTTAAGTCACGACTCGCCAGCCTCGTCAGCACGCGTTTAGTCACTCCTTTATCAGCGCCCGCGGCACGACGCGGAGGGAGAAAACGTGACGGGATATCTTCTGCCGCGCTAACCGCGGACCCCGGTGACTCACGCGCTTGGATCGGGAATACCGATTTTTTGCGATATGCCTCTGCAGCCTTATTACGTGTCCCGACAGGAGAGCGCGTTGGTCCAGTCGTTCTCGGTAAAAGGCTGCTGCGCTTGCTTCACTGAAGCAGCCGTCCCATCCACATAATCAAATATCGTAAAAAGGATGTACGTGCCGTTTTATTTGTCTTCGGTGTACTGAAGGCAAACATAGCCCTTGCGCTTTGTAAACATCTTCCCCACTCTGAGGTGTTGAAACATCTATTGAAGGTGTTGGGTTTCCGCTCTGTAAGTGCTTCAGTTCTCCTTATTCAGGGTTGGTACCTGTGAAGTAACCTGGGTAAGGGGGATGCTTCTTTATGCGTCTTGAACAGCCTGTGTTGTCCAAGCTTGTACTTCAGAGTAAAGTTCCCTCTAACGCAGCCGGCCTCATCTGATCTCGGTGTATATTTATCAGCAGTCCTTTATTTCGGGAGCCGCGTTGTGTTTTGCTCGTGTCCCGGGGGATCCGGCGAGAAGGCGAGCCTGAAAAATCGGCCGCTCGGAAGTTTCCGGAACCACGCGAGTAACGGACCGTCTCCCCAGCCTCCCTGGCTCTCGTGCCGCGCAAACCTGAAGGGCGTGATCGGCGAGCCGCCGAGGCTGGACGCGAGCAGTGCGTTTGTGGGGGGTCAGTGGGTCCCCCCCCCCCTCCCTGGTTCCTCTCTGAGAAAGATAAACAGCACGTGAATGAGCTGTTCGGCGCAGGCTTGAACATTAATAAAAGTGGAGGTCTTAATCCCCGCGATAGACAGACGGCACTCTGGGCCAGGCGGCCCCCCTTCCGTCAGTGATGCATCGCCTTAATTAAACAACCCTGTCCATTCGTTCAATTGCCTTTTTCGGCAGTCTCGGTTCTGGTTCTGATTAAAATTGGCCAGCGGTGTCTGTTCAGAAGGCCAGGCGGAATCGCTGATGGGTACCGATGAGTGGATTAGCCGTTGAAGATTGGACACTTTTGAATCTGCTGCCTGTTTGAATAATTTTCTCGGAAAAACGAGCGGATCCGTGACTTTTGTTCGTCCTCCCTGCCGAGGCCCGCCACAGGAGTGCTGAAATTAAAATGTCCCGTGTGTTCGGAATTGAGTTTTGGAGCAAAACTACCATCGAGACGTTTGTCATTTTTGTCAATGTGCCCCATTTGCCAGAATCTCTTATCCAGTCGTGCCAATTGAGTCCATTTTACACTCTGCGGGATGAATCAATGCTCCGCGCACGTAGGCGATGCATTATTTAATGGAAAGTGATATGCACTCACTGTCATGTTCCTCCGGAACACATTTAGAGATGAAATATTAGTGCATTGACGACAGGCATCTATTACACCCATAAGAGGAAGGCACAGCTAACGGGCAAATAAGAGACGCAATTATTTGTCTGGGTGCTGGTGAGTGCCAGGTAGCACGCATCAGCCTGGAAAATTCCAGATGAATAATTTTGTAAATTGACATAATATATTAAATATACATAATTTACTAAAAAAAACCCATCATTGTTGTGCAATGTTGTAAGGTTGATTCATTATGATTTCCCAAGCTATCTAATTAGTTTTCTATTTATTTGTTGAATCACCTTCTAAATTGATAGACCCCTTTGGAGAAGATTGTGAAGTGTAATTAACAAATTGCGACACTACGCCAGTAGCTACCTGTCGTCTTCTCTCTTTCTTTGGCTGTTTTGGCTGTATAATTAAAGCTCCTTAAACCAAGTGAGCCAGTTAGCTTGTGCGCGCATCTTGTTCAGAGTCTAGGCTTTAATGTTAGCAAGGGGGCACATTACAGAAATATGATGTTCCAAAAACATTGTTTCTCACTGCTCCACAGCCTTCATAGGTCCATGGTGAACGTCCTTCTTGATGCCACAGTTGTCAAAAGAGCAGTTGTGTTTAGTTTGCCCTTTGGAATACTTTATTTTCCCATCAGGAAATGTTGTTGTGTCCCACAGACATAACGCGTGTCATTCAGGACACGGGAACATGCATAACATGATGCAACTCGATAGGGCACATCAGCGCAAACAGCCGCACGCATGAATAAATAACGGAAAGGCTGCGGATGTTTGTTGAGCAGCTTTTGTATTTACTGACTGAAAGGGAAAAGCCGCAGACATCCACAACCGTTCTGAGGGTAGTTAGCCCCCCCAACAAAAACGTTTTCCATTGAGGCTGCCGGCCCGTCGCCCAGACAGTTTAGCAAAAATAGGATTTAAATATTTCAGGGCCCCGGACTGCATAAAAATCCTTTGCGAAACCTCTTTTTAACGAGGCACGATTGTCATGGTTTATCGGCAAAGACCACCAAGTTGGGTGGAATCGTATCAGAGCATGAGCTTAGTCCGACTCAGCTCCGCAAGTTTGTGAACCTGACACTGTAGGTGCGGCTGTTTCTCTTAAAGACAAACACTGTGTTAAAGTAAGGAGAGCTGTCAATCACGATTTCTCAGCAGCCTTTTCTGCTTTTTCAGTGTTGGGTTAAAAAAACACTTTCTCTGGAAATGAATAAAATGTTTTAATCTGCCTGGAAGTAGATTAAATTGTCTGCTGTGCTGGTGAAAGGGTCAAGCCAGGGGCTGATAAGAGACCTAAGGTCTTATCTAAGGTCAGGACAACTGGAAGTCAACAACTGGAAGTCAACACGAGATAGATCTCCGAGGCGTTTGATTGAATGTGTGTTGATCATTTCATTTTATTGTTGTTTCAGGTGCCATTTCCAGTTCTTCAGGGGGAAGGGGTCGAGTACATTGGTCGCGCCGACGACGGCATCATCGCCATATCCAACTACAGGCTTCACATTAAGTTCAAGGATTCTATCATCAATGTAAGTCCAGAGACCTTCACTTCTCCTTTGAAATCCTCACTGGCCCGTCTTGAAGGAGAACCCATTGCTAACCCAAGCTCCTGCTCAAACTAAAACATTGCGGTTTGTTCCTAACTTTACAGTTTTCAGCCTGTGCGGTCCAAATTACTGTAAACTGGAATTAATGAAGTCTCGTAAACCCACAGATGGTCTTTAATAGGGGGACAAGGCCCCACACATTGGGTTCAAAGCCCACGTTTCTGAGTCTCCTGTTACCAGTGGGACCCTCTCGTGGCTCGAGGAGACAGAGCTTCACGACCTCGCCAGAGCTTTCGGACCCTCGCTCTCGAAGCTGGCCCCGTGTCAGTGGCTGCAGACAGGAGCCCCCTTTGATGCGCTGGCCCCAGGTCCTGGGTTCTCGGGGTCCAGGAGTCCAGGCCGAGCTTGCGTCAGCGCCGCCCGTCTGTTTTTTTTTCCCCCCCTGACGTCAGCCGGCGGGCTCTGGAAAGGGACGCCGTTTTGATTGTTTGCATTTCCCCCGGCCTTGAAAATTCTCGCAGTTCCCCGCAAACCAACAAGCCGCCGGGACGCGGCCGCGGGCAACCGTTTGAAGCGCGCCGTAGGCCGACTCCGCTTCCGTCACCGCTGCCGCCAGTGTGTTTTTTTTTCTTACTGTTTTGGTAATGACTTTATTGAAATTGTTCCAAGTTCCCTGTAAAATTAAGCAGAAGTATCCAAAACTGAGCTTCAGTGCCTGTTTTGTTGGACGTGCCAAGCGCTCCAACACTATGGCCCCTACAAGTCTGGGTCTGTTTTTCCCTGGGCTCGCATTAATGTTTTTTTTTCCAATAAGAGCTAAAAGGTTCCCTTTAAGAAACTAAATTACACCTTCAGGTTTCGTTTCCATGACGAAAATGTGGTATTTTATTTTTATTTACCCCTTCAGCAATGGTAATGGAGCATTAGTTGCAGTGCTTGTGACACTGGTGGATTCGCATTTTACATTTCAGAAATTGACTCTTATATTTCAAGGACGGAAGGGTTTGCTCCATTTGCATCGGTAGTTCACAGAATCTCCTCCATTTGAAGTTTCTCAAATGGGGTCTCCTCTCCCTGAATTACATCACATGCAGTCAACATGTCTGGTCTTCAGCCAGGCTGCACGACTGCTATTGTAAGCTCCTCTGATGGCATGTGGGGATGAGCTTCTTTAGCTGGGAGAAGCAACTGAAGCAAAACCTGACTGAGGACTGTGAGGCGTTGTTCGTGAGTGATTTGGGCGCTGACCTGAGCTGTTCACACACTCCTGGCGTAGGAGTGCCGGTTGAGTGTCAGGTTTTGCTTCATTGTCCACATCGTGACCTCATCCGTTATGAGCCAAAAGACTACACTGATGCCAGGTCAGCACACCTGCTCTGAGTCAGTTTGTGCATAGGCCTGGGGTTCCCACTGTTCCATGTGTAGTCTCTGAGCCAGACAGGAGAAGGGGGGTATCACTGTGGAGCTGAAAGCATAATGCACAGGTCTCATGTCTGATTGCTCTTCTTTCTGCACTGCTGGGCTGCTGTCCAGTTGTACACTAAGTGCTTTCAATGCACTGAATGATTCTGAGACCATTCCACCTGAAAAAAAAACATAAAATTGAATTCATGTTTTGGTTTTGTATTTATAGAAACTAAATCTTGAAAGTGGGCTGTGTTGCAAAATATCATAATCAACCTATTTTTAGTTTGTTCTGTCCTAATTGTTCATATTCAAACCGTTGTTTTTGTTAAATCCTCATAACCAAATGCTGAATAGCTAGATCAGGTGCCATTACATCATTTGGCATTTCTTTGCTATTCCAGCTACGCATTTAATCACGAAACGCCTAAACAACTGTCACATCAGCAAGGATAAAATGTTCCATATTTTAAAATCTCAGCCTTGAGCAAAACTGCGTGTCTTCAGAGCAGCTTCAGTACGCCCCTTTGACGCTCCCTGGGGAACTGCATCTCGCTTCTCTCCACGCAGTTTATTTCCTTATGCCATCAAGGATGCTGTTAGGGGGGGGGGGGGGGGGGGGGGGGGGGGGTCAGGCAAATTCAGAATAATCACCTTGCAGAGTAAGTCTGTCTCCTGCCTGCCACATAGACAGAGGCATGAATAAAGCTTTTCTGCTGGCTGGCCTGGCCTTGGCTGGTCCTATTGAAATGCACTGAATTCGGGCGGTGTTTTTGTTTCCTTTTGAACCGCGTCCCCTCATTACGGAGGCACAGAAACATTCGTCACCGTCACTTTCTTTCATTACGGAGGAGCCATGACGGCTCCTGCCTGTGCTTCATGTGTGGCAGTTTGAGCCGGAATGGAGGAGATGCGAGAATGCAGAGTCATTTCTCCCCGTCTTTTACCCCATCCCCACTTTTTATCAACTGTTTTTTCAGCCATGATTTCTGTTCATTTATACCCCGGTTACAGTCATTGTGTTTACTTTTCCTTTCTGTCTGCTTAAGTTTGTCCTCCTGCTTTTTCACGGTTTCTACTTTGTCTTTTTCTTTCATTTAACCTTTTTTTTTTTTTGGTTTTTTTTTTTTTTTTTGGTTTTTAGTTTAATCTTTTCTCCATTTCCTCTTCTGTCCCCTCTCCCTGTGCCCCTGTGTCATTGTGATGTAGACCTACCCTGGGGTGGACGATGAGATTTCAGTGAGTACTCTGCAACCCTGTCTCCCTCCCTCCTCTCCCTCCTCCCATCTCACGTCAGGCACCTTGTTTAAGACACAAGGATCCTCTGAAGCATTAGCATGAAACAGGGACTTCAACCGAGTCAGTTGACACGCTTCCTTTTCGCTAATCGCATTCTGCAGCAGCAGTTTGAACCAGTTGTCACCTCTTACCACAAGTCACAAAGTCGCAGCAAGTGCAGGGCCAGTGTATATGTGGTACTCGTGCACTGTGGAAACTACCGTTGTCTGAAAAATAACAACACGGATAATTGCTGCGTTCTGTACCGCTCTGCAGTTTTCCCCCATTTTGAGTGACTGCTGTAGTCTGAACTCGTGCTGTTTTATGTGACTGCGTTGCATCACCCTATCGACGTTTGGGGATTTGTAATCGTTGCGTCAGCCCGTCTATTCTGTGAGCCCGTTTTAGAATGGCTTAATTGCAGAATATAACGGCTTGGTTTGGGAATCTCAAACGTGATGTTACGGCGGTGCCGCGTGAGGCAACTAGCCGTGTTATTGCAGCACGGTGAAAACGCGGGGCTTGGCCGCTGTATGAATCTGTTCTGCTGGGGAACAGCCGTGTCTCAGTGCCTTGACATTAACGGGAACACTGTTCAGAATGACTGCCTCACTTTTTATAGCTGCTGCAGTACCCTGCAGTAGCTAACGCTAGCTACAAGGGCTAATTCAGTAGTGCCACTTGCTCTGGCTGTATATAATGATTTTGTATAGCAGACATAAAAACAGAGCAGTCTTGCTTTATATTCTTGCATATTAATGTGTCTGCTACTGCTAAGTTGTCTCGGTGTATTTTAGTTTTTGTAAAATGACACGAAGCACTTCATAAATCAGGAGACAGTAAAACGGTGGCTTTGATTTTGCCGCTGTGATTTCAGTCACGCAAGAGCCGCACAATTGAGCGTGGACTACACTGAGGACTGACAATACTGCCGTTACCATGGCAACTCCACCTCCACGAGACCCGAGCTGAATTTGAACGGGAGAAGGGAAAGGCGCCTCGTGGCTGACTAGGCTCGCTGAAGACTGCAGATTCTGCAGATTATGTCGTGCTACTGAGTCATAATCTTATAATCTCGTGCACGACTTCCTTTATTTGTGCCGGATGCACCCCCCTGCACCGGAACACAGACACACTCACACACACACACACACAGACACACCCTCTCGCATGTACACACACCCCCTTTCAGATACACATGCTCACACGTGTACACACATACACAGTCACACACACACATACATACACAAACACACGCACCAAACACACACACTCGAACACACGCTAAACACAAAAATATAATGCATTATGTCAAGAGACTCCTGAATGTACTGTTCCTCTCTGGGGTTGTGCTGAGCAGAACATTTTCACAGAGTGCTGTACTGTAATGTGTTTAACAGTGCTGTGTCATTCCCACCGAACTCCACACACTTCAGTTAACAGCTAAATTGCTGCACTGAAGTCCAAGGAATTACAAATTCAGCAATGACTTTGCTAATTTGTTTGGTTCATATTCATTTATCTTGCATTCTATGAGTTTATCATTTATTATCTATAATCTGTGGCTCCAGTACATCAGGAGTGTTTTGTAGCCATATGTCAGCGTTTCCTCTTGAATTTTTACTCTCTATACTAAAATGTAATTAATAGCTTTTGTCTGAGCTTCTGACCTTGTTTTGAGTTTTTGTCTGACCTTCAGCACACCATTATGTTGCTCAGGCAGAGCCTAAAGTGAACAACTTTCTAACACATCTGCAGTACATTTTTTTTGTTTGTCTACTTCTTGCAGTGCATTTTATGATACTGTAAAGCATTTTCATTGGCTGCCCCCTGTCATGTGATTGAGGAGTCCTGTGTTTCGAGCTGGCCCCGGACTCGCCTCATCCTTGTCTCCCTCCTTGCCCTCGCCAGGTCCCTCTCCGGCTGATCGAGAGCGTGGAGAGCAGGGGCATGTTCCAGCTGCACATCGTCTGCAAGGACTCCAAAGTGGTCAGGTGAGCACCGAAGCTCCGCCCACTGCAGACTGGTTCGCTGCACTGCGCTTCACGTTACCACAGAGCTTCAGCTTCACTTTGTATAATGTTTTACTTTTAATGCTAACCGCTAACCACTGTAACACTGCAGAACAATGCTAATATTAGTCAGTATGTCACAGGAATAAAGGGCCTGTACTTTAGCTTGATGGTTAAAATTTTTTTTAAATATTACTTATTATATGCATAATCTTAGGGGTAAATGGATAGTCTTAGGGGAATCGCATCTTTTGTACTCATTCCAAGCATGACATGGGATAAATGTGAAGTTTTTAATGTAAACTATGTAACTACTACAGCTGTGAATGCATATTTTATGTAAACTGTGCTACACAAACAGCCAATGTAGCATGACTTAAGGCAGACAACATTGTGCAGATCAACAGCCGAGCTTTAGCACCACAGCTACAAGTATGACGCATCACTTTTTTGATTCCCTGTTAAGATCACAGTCTGTGCAGCTTGGTTTTGATTTCAGGCAGTTAACGCTAGCAGGTGCAGTTTTTTTTTTTTTTCCCCTCCTCGTTTATCTGATGAGATGGCGTCCCGTACAGTCACCGCGACATTTCGGCTGAGGCGCGTTTGCGGGAGAGGCAGGCTGGGAGATTTTTTAAAAACGCGTGCACAGGGAAGCGACGTGACCTACTTCTGCTGAAAGCAGGTTCTGTCTGTCGCTGCCCCGCCCGGGCCGGGGTAAAACGTGTCAGTTTTCACCGTGTCGATTTTGCCTTGTTTGCGAGCGGGCTGACGTAAAGGCCTTTCTCCCCCCGAAAAGGGCGTTTGTTCCCCCCTCCCCGTACCCAGCATCACCCCTGACAGACACGCGGAGGGCGCTGTTGCTAATTAACTCTCTCTCCAGGCAGTCCTTTCTGTACCTTTTTTTTTCCCCACACATGGAAATGAGGAACTAAATACTATTTGTTTTAGTCATAAATGCTTGAAAATGAATGACTATTCACCATTATCCTCAGGTTTGTAGTCATGTAGCAGTCCAGAGCAGAGTCTGCACATTATTGATAACTCCTTTGTGTGTGTGTGTGTGTGTGTGTGTGTGTGTCCTGTATCAGGTGCCACTTCTCCACCTTCAAGCAGTGCGAGGAGTGGCTGAAGAGGCTGAACCGCGCCGTGGCCTACCCCACCCGGCTGGAGGACCTGTTCGCCCTGGCCTACCACGCCTGGTGCCTGGGCGGGAGCGCGGATGACGAGGACCAGCACGTGCACCTGTGCCGTCCAGGTGAGCCCCCGCGTACGCCGTTTCCCACGGCAACGCTCACACGGCCAATCGGGTATTTTCACACTGTTGCACCTCTACACGTGCAGCACACGTTATTTAGATGCTTATGAGATTATGTGTGTGTGTGTGTGTGTGTCTGTGAGGGAGAAAGAGAATGTGTCTGCATGCATGTGTGCCAGCATAAATGCGTATACGTACGAGGTAGTGTGAGCTTACATACAGTATCTACATATGTATGTGTGTCTGTGGTCTGTGTGTGTGTTGGTTTGTGTGTGTGTGTGTTTGTGCGTGTGTATGTGTTTGTGTATGTGAGAGAGAAAGAGAACGTATCATGTGCCAGCCTGAATGCGTGTGTGTACAAGGTAGTTTGCACATACATATCTATGAGTGTGAGTGTGTTTTGTTTGTGTGCGTGTGCGCGTGCGAATGTGCGTGCGTGTGTGTGTGTGTTTCAGTCCAGCACTTCAGCTGTTAACTGAAGTGTGTGGAGTTCGGTGGGAATGACACAGCACTGTTAAACACATTACAGTACAGCACTCTGTGAAGAATGTTCCGCTCAGCACAACCCCAGAGAGGAACAGTACATTCAGGAGTCTGTTGACATAATGCATTATATTTCTGTTGTGTGTGTGTGTGCGTGTGTGTGTGTTTGGTGCATGTGTGAGTCTGTGTGTGTGCACGTGTGTATGTGTGTATGTATTTCTGTGCGTGTGTATTTCTGTGTGTCTGTGTGTGCGTGCATGTGTGCGTGTGTGTGTGTGTATGTGTGTATGTGTGTGTGTATTTCTGTGTGTGTCCGTGCATGTGTGCGCGTGCGCATGTGCACGTGCACGTGTGTATGTGTGTATGTATTTCTGTGCGTGTGCATGTGTACGTGTGTATTTCTGTGTGTCTGTGTGTGCGTGCATGTGTGCGTGTGTGTGTGTGTTCCCTCCCCTCACCTGGCTTCTCTCTCATCAGGTGACCATGTGAGACAGAGAATGGCGATGGAGGTGCTGAGGATGGGCTATGACATGCAGAACGCTTGGAGAGTGTCTGACATTAACAGCAACTACAAGTATGTCATACAGCACTGCATTTAATCTGCTCTCCACAGTCGCCACTAACTGACAACTTGCACTCTACTGACAGCTGTTTGATGTCTGCTGTCAAGACAAGTGACTCCATTCTAAGCGCCTTGACAGCTGTTCTTTTTTTGCCTGGCCCTTTCATACAAATGATCAAACGCACAACCAACAGAGACTAACACAAGAAACTTGAGGTGAACTATTTTATTTCTGTTCGGCAAACGTAACTATTTTTAAGTAAGCGGCCGTTTTACTTTCTGTTTGAAGCGCACGAACCAGCCACAGCATTGTGCCCGCAGTTAGTTTCCGTTGTTAACCCGAGTCACTCTTTAAGCCGAGTGTTAATGAGGCCCGAGAGTAACTTAACACCACCTCCACAGCTGCCTGGTGATGGGCCCGCACATATCTCCACATCACAACAAAAACAGCAGCTTCGCTCTGCAGTCCTACTCAATCTCTTCCTGCTTTATGCACATAGATTACACACACAAACACACACGCACGCATACACACACACACACTCACACTCACACGCACGCACGCACGCACACACACACGCACGCACACACATACACACACACACACACACACACACACGCACACACACACACACACACACACACACACGCACATGCACACACACACACACACACACACGCACACACACACACACACGCACACATGCATGCCTACTAAACATGCATACAAGCACACATGCATGCACTTTTGCACATACCATAAGCAGGCATGCATGTACCTGTGTGATCACATACACAGCCACTGGTACACAGACGTGCAGCCACCAACATGCATGCAGAGTTAATATGGATGTTTGTGTAATGGATAAAGTGTGCTCCGGAGGGGGGCTGTGCTGTGCGTGGACCAGACCAAGGCCTGCTGTTCCTGTTGAGTCCGCACTAGGGACAGGAGTCTGGGCAGGCAGCCAGTGTGCAGGCACTAGGAGGCGCAGGGAGGAGAGGAGAGAGGGGTGAAAAGAGGACTGCGGAGCCGCAGGAGGATGGAGGTGGGGTAGAGGGGGAGAGAAAGGGAGGAGGCCATTGGAATGAGGGAACGGGAGGTACAGGCAGGAATGGGAGAGAGATTAAGGTACAGAAGAGCCAGGATGGGAAAGAAGTCCAGGAGAGAGGGAGGGAGAGATACTGGATTGAAAAGAAAAAGGGCGGAGCAGGGAGGTAAAAGAGGGAAGTGATGGGAAGGATGTACAGAATTGAAGAAGAGGGGGATGAGGAAACATATAGGGAGGATTCGGGAGAAGGTAGAAGAGATAAAGACAACGAATACTAGAGCAAGAGATTTACAGGAGAGAAAGAGTTACTGGAGAGAGGAAGATTATCTTGTACTCTGTGTACCTCCAATACCACATCCTGGGTTCACTTGGTGTTTCAGTAGTCAGCTTAATCAACACAGAGAAACTGAACGACCCCACTCTTACAGGTACACTCTTACAGAGCACCCAAATGGGCGTGCGCACACACCCGCGCCTGTGTGTGTATTGAGTGTTCTCGCGTCATGACAACAGGCTGAGAGACGCTGAGTCATCCGTTATTTTATTAGAGAGATAAAAGCGATCCATATTCAGCCCTCTTCTGTAGGACACATCTGAGGCCTACTTTTGACACCTTTATTAAATTAGATTTTGGTTTATTTATGAGTCGGATATTTGGAAAACCAACATTTGTCTTTTTATAACCAGCACTTTCTGTTCTCTGTGTATTTTAACCCTGATTGCTTGCTTGTTCGTTGCGGTTCAGTGTCATTAAATATAATGTTTCACTGTTGACATTTAGCTCAAATATAACCCTTCTTGTTTTTTTTATTTATTATGCCATGTACTTTAACATATCTTTTGTGTAGTTCACTTTTTGCGTTTTGTTTATATTATTAAAATTTTGGTGTATGTTTTTGATTGGCTCAGACAGTTTTTGTGTTTGATGAAGGATATTTGAGATATTTAGAGAACCGTCTGCTGACTGGCTTTACAGTGGCATTTGGGTTCTTGTCTAAAGCAAGAAAATGCACTTCAGTTCCAAAACAGCTTGTACAACTGCTAAAAATCTTAAAACATCCTTCAGTCATTATTTGAGCGAAAACACTCAGTAAAACTGACACAATCAAAAACCTCCAAAATAAGGGTGCAGACAACATAGCTTATTCACAATAAAGATGAGTAATTATACTCACTAAATATGGGTAGGATGCTGTTCAGATAATTGCGTTTAGGAGGCTGGGGTGTGATTTCAGATTGGCTGTGTACAGTGACGATATTTCTGCGTAGCTGGTTTTGGATCAGGGGTCTTACTCTTCCCCTCCCTCCCTCTCTCTCTGTTGTAATAGACTGTGCTCCAGCTACCCACAGAAGCTGCTGGTGCCAGTATGGATCACTGACAAGGAGCTGGAGAGCGTGGCTTCCTTCCGGTCCTGGAAGAGGATTCCTGTTGTGGTGTACAGGTGGGCCCAAATGACACAGACACACGTGCATACGCATGCACACACACACACACACACACACTGTTGTGTACTCACACAGGTACACACACACAATCTCTCTCTCTCACACACACACAGGTGCGCAGGCGCTCACAGACAGGCTAACATACACACGTGCACACACACACACACATACTCTTTACACACAGTCACTGTGCTGACTGAGCCAGTTTGCCTGATTGCTCGTAAATACAACCGGAAGACCAGGTCCAGAGATTCCAGCTCATTTGCTGTTCAGGTCCTCTGTCTGTCCTGTGACGCATTTAACTGCATGCCCTGCACTCTCTGCGACGCCGCAGGCACCAGCGCAACGGGGCGGTGATCGCGCGCTGCAGCCAACCCGAGATCAGCTGGTGGGGCTGGAGGAACAAGGAGGACGAGTACCTGGTGACCTCCATCGCCAAGGCCTGCCTGCTGGACCCCGGCACCCGCTCCGTCTGCAGGCCCCGCGGGGAGGGCGGGGACAACTCCGACAGCGACTTCGGTAAGCCCGCCTCTCCCGCCGGCGAACCTCAGGGCGGGGCTTAGAGCGGCGTTTTGCCGCCAAAGCGCCGGCTTTCTGTGAGGTGACGTTTGTCCTGAGGCCTGGTAATGCCCATGCTGTATCCTGCACTGTATCCTATCACAGCTGTGTGTGTAACTGACTGTGACCTCCTGGACTGTAACCTGCACATGCTCACAGCTGTGTGTGTGACTGACTGTAACCTGTGTGTGTAACTGACCTCCTGTGCTCACAGCGTGGTGTGCACTGACCTGCACATGCTCACAGCTGTGTGTGTAACTGACTGTAACCTGCACATGCTCACAGCTGTGTGTGACTGACTGTAACCTGCACATGCTCACAGCTGTGTGTGTAACTGACTGTAACCTGCACATGCTCACAGCTGTGTGTGTAACTGACTGTGACCTGCACATGCTCACAGCTCACAGCTGTGTGTAACTGACTGTAACCTGTGTGTAACTGACTGTGAACCTCCTGCACTGCTCACATGACTCACACATGCTCACAGCTGTGTGTGACTGACTGTAACCTGCACATGCTCACAGTGTGTGACTGACTGTGTGTAACTGACTGTAACCTGCACATGCTCACAGCTGTGTGTGTAACTGACTGTAACCTGCACATGCTCACAGCTGTGTGTGTGACTGACTGTGACCTCCTGCACATGCTCACAGCTGTGTGTAACTGACTGTGACCTCCTGCACATGCTCACAGCTGTGTGTGTAACTGACTGTGTGTGTAACTGTGTTAACCTGGACTGTAACCTGCACATGCTCACAGCTGTGTGTGTAACTGACTGTGAACCTGCACATGCTCACTGACTGTAACCTGCACATGCTCACAGCTGTGTGTGTAACTGACTGTGACCTGCACATGCTCACAGCTGTGTGTGTAACTGACTGTAACCTGCACATGCTCACAGCTGTGTGTGTAACTGACTGTGACCTGCACATGCTCACAGCTGTGTGTGACTGACTGTAACCTCCTGCACATGCTCACAGCTGTGTGTGTGTGTGTAACTGACTGTGACCTGCACATGCTCACAGCTGTGTGTGTAACTGACTGTAACTGACTGTACCTCCTGCCTGCACATGCTCACCTGCAGCTGTGTGTGTGTGACTGCTCACAGCTGTGACTGCTCACAGACCTCCTGCACATGCTCACAGACTGTGTGTGTAACTGACTGACTGTAACCTGCACATGCTCACAGCTGTGTGTGTAACTGACTGTGACCTCCTGCACATGCTCACAGCTGCTGTGTGTGTAACTGACTGTGACCTCCTGCACATGCTCACAGCTGTGTGTGACTGACTGTAACCTCCTGCACATGCTCACAGATGTGTGTGTAACTGACTGTAACCTCCTGCACATGCTCACAGCTGTGTGTGTGACTGCCTGTAGTGTGACCCTCGAAGGCCAGGTTCCGTTGTCACGGTTACCCTTTTTCGATCACGCAGGAGTGACTCCTGCATTCTGCCTGCACGTTGCAGAGTTGAGAGGTGACAAAAGATACGGCTGACCATTTAATATTTCGGGAGAGAACCAGAAATCTGATTCAAATTGGCTCCTATTTGCTTTTTCTCTTTAAACAAAGCACAGTGCAACTTTTGACAGCACAGCAAGGAAAATGACTGTACACATGAGCTTAGAGAGAAAGCCCCTAGAAAGCCCGCGGTTCCCCTTTTGTGGAGACAGCCGAAACGTTAAATGTCACGTCAAGGCAGAGCCGCTTTTGTGTCAGACGCCTCGGCTTTCGTTCGAACCATCGGAGGCAGAAACGGCGAGTCGCCGCCCCGCTCGCCGGTAACGAGCTCGTACATTCACCTGCCCGACGGGCGACCCAATTAGAGTCCCGGGGACAACGAGCCGGAACAGCCGCGGCCGTGGAGACGCTTCCTAAAAATATCCCCCCCCCCTCCTTTGGGAAACGGCCACGCCAATTACATGCCACAGACTGACACGTGCACTGGAACTGAGGGGAGATTACAGCCAAGATGGCCGCCCGATCCCGGACCAGAACCTCACTGTGTGCGGAACAGCGAGGGTGCAGTTTCTCATTTATCTTTTTTTTTCTTCTGGGTTTGTTTTTTTTTTTTGTTTGCTGCTCTGTTTTTGTGCACGGGGCCGAGAGTGTGGGCTCGTGGGCGGAGGCCACTCCGTCGCCGCCTGAGCGGTGTGGACATGAATGGGAACGAGGCCGCAGGATTGGGCAAAAAACGCAGATGTCAAGTGCTCCTCTGAGTGTTTGATGACCTTCCGGCTGCTAGAGCTACTCTTGATCCAGCTAAAGCCGTATTATATCTAAAGTATAGTTTCTGGTCAGTAAGTCGACCCATGAGTAGTTATTTAAAGATGATTTCCTGGAAGCACTGTGCTGTTTTTTTTTTTTTAATTGTATGAACAAAATGGAGCTCTTGAATGGACCAGTAATGACACTCGCCATGTAGACTCCTACTGATGTGTTCCTGAGTAAAGCTGATGTTCTTCACTCCTGGAAATCGCTCCGGCTTAGAGCATCTGCTAAGTGGCTAATGTAACGTGAAGCGCGAAGCTCAGCTCGCGCCCTCGGTCGGTTCTGCAAAATGGCCGCCAGCGCGTCGCGGGCCGGCGTGTGATGTCATGGGGCAGAGGAAGCTCCCATCGATCGCCTCCCGCTGAGGAGCGCGCTCAGCGCAGTGCTATCGACCCCGCGGCTAACGCTCTACCCCCCCCCCCTCTACCCCCCCCCCCCCCTTACGCAGACTCGTCTCTGACCGTCTGCCCGAGCCCCGATGGCAGCGGCTCGCCTCAGAAGCTCCTCATCCTGGACGCCCGCTCCTACACCGCCGCCGTGGCCAACCGCGCCAAGGGGGGCGGCTGCGAGTGCGAAGGTCAGTGCCAGCGGCGCCGTGCCCCCGTGCCCCTCCCCCTCACCGCCACACCCCCCTGCCCCTCTCCCTCACCGCCACACCCCCCTGCTCATCCCACCCCCCTGCCACACCCCCCTGCTCATCCCACCCCCCTTTCAGAGTCTCACTCAGGGACATGCACAGTATAGCCTGCTGGGATGTTCTCATATCCATTGAGTTAATAGGCCACATGTGACCCGTTGGCTGTGACACACATCCTGTCTCTCCATTACTCCTCCTTTCATAGAATTAGAGTCAGAAGAACAGCTGACTCAGTGAATAGATGAGGGTTAGATTTGGTTAGGGTGACCATATCTGCACCCCCCCCCCCCCCCCCCCCCACAAAATCAGACTGACCCCACACCGCCAGTGACCTCATCAGAGCGTCACCCCTCACAGTCTGCGCTGTCGCCGTGGCGATCGTGTTGACGTTGTTAATTGTGCGTTTCTGTGTGTATCTGCAGAATACTACCCCAACTGCGAGGTGATGTTCATGGGCATGGCCAACATCCACTCCATCAGGAACAGCTTCCAGTCCCTGAGAGCCGTCTGCAGCCAGATCCCAGACCCTGGAAAGTAAGTGTCCGGTCTCCTGCTGATCTCCCGAGGACTGTGTCTGCATGGTTCTGTCAACTCTTTATGATGTCAGTAGACACATCGCTATCTCCTTCACACAGGAGATGTGTATTCTTAAACTTGTGAACAGGGGGGCTGCTGGGTGTTGTAGTGTACAGATGAGCCCCTTGATCTGTTATCGAATCTGCACTGTGCCACTGCAGACTGTGCCCGGCAACCCTGCAGCAACATACAATTGGCTCCGGCATCGCCCTGGGCAACAGTCGGCCTGGACGATAGTGTCTCTTCACACACCGCGTCTGACCTTTCGAAATTAGAGGCGATTATTCCACTTCCAACAATGAAGAACAAATCACAAACGCTAAATTGTTGAAGACCAAATTTATGCGGTGTGATAATATTGTGTGATAACTGAAGAACTTATGAAGGCAGGTTTTTGTTTGTTCTGGGCCGTGATGGAGGGGGAGAGTTCAGTTTACACTGAGCATATAAACCATTCAGTTCAAACTGTAATGTTGCATAATACTGTTGAAACCTAATTATGCAATATTTTGTTTGCTAAACTTCTATTTGTGTTTTTAAGCATTTATGCGAGCATGCGATGCATCAAACCTTTTTAAAGAATCATTTTTAATTGTGTTCTCTTGACTGCACGCCCAAACATTCAAATTCCTAAATGTTTTCTGATTCAGTTTTTATATTATTGTTTTACTACTATTATTTACTGTTTATTTTTATTATTTATTTACTTTTTATTTACTTGTTTTTGCATTTTTGACTGAACCAAACCATCGTTGGTGTGAAGAACAAACCCATTCTTTTTAAGACTTACTGTGCAAGAGCTGGAGAAAGTGATGTGATTGAATGAGTTCAGGAGATGGAATGAGGGGGAGAGATGGGGAGTCGAGTAGTGGAAGAGCTTGTGTACAGAATCCAGGGATGCTGGGAGGAGGGTGGATGTTTCGTCTCCTTCTCTCATTTAAAAAAATGAAGCATTTGCTGAGTGTTTCATCGGCCTGAACTAGTACAGGTTTTGGAATGCTTGACGTTGCTCCAGGTCATCTTGCCAAGGGCAAATCCAGGCCTTTGCAACTGCCCACAAGTTTGGTTTTCGTCCTCTCATAGCATATGGATTTTTTTATTCTTTATTTTACCAGGAAAACCCCTAAGGTGTATACATAGAACCAACATCACAATGACCAAACACAAAATGGGTGATACAAGACAGTTTAAACGAGATTTGAGGGAAAAAGGTGCCCTCCTGGGTTATATTATTAAGAATGAAACATTTAAAATCAGAGAGCAGTATAATTTTGGAAGATTCCAGAAGATTGCTGATTATCATGCAGCTAGGTTAAATTTACCTTTGGTCGGGTGCTCAAACTGCATTTGTGCTGATCTGTTTCCACACAGCTGGCTGTCTGCCCTGGAAAGCACCCGTTGGCTGCAGCACCTGTCAGTCATGCTGAAGGCAGCCACTCTGGTGTGCTCTGCGGTGGAGAGGGAGGGCCGGCCCGTGCTGGTGCACTGCTCCGACGGCTGGGACCGCACCCCTCAGATAGTGGCCCTGGCCAAAATCCTACTGGATCCCTACTATAGGACAATGGAGGTAAGCCGGGCCCCGCCTCTTTTGGATGACCACACTGGCTTATCAGCTGCAATAACCTTCATTAGACACCCGTTCAGTCAATGTGGTGTACAAAAGGCATATTGTTTCCCTTCAAAAAACCTATGATCACTCTCTGGGGAGCTAAAACCCAGGGTTTGGCTTGATGTTTCAATCATTTGTGTACCAACTGTGTCACTCTCCTGTTGTATCCTTGGTAATCATAGCATGGGCTGAGTTGAATGCCTTTCCCAATTTCCCCATTTTTAAATGTTTACGTTCATTTCTTAAACGGTTGCAGTATTCAACATTTTTGTGAAGCTTAAAATGATCATATAACATGGTACAGTGTAATTTTGTTGACACGTTTCATACTTGCAATATGCATGGTTTGTTTTGAGAACAGATATTTCTCAAGACCTTGTATTAGAAATTCAAAATATGGATGGATTGTTTTGAGAACAGTTATTTTGAATTTCTAATACAAGGCTAAATAGAATTGATCAAGTCTGCGTTTGTCATGCATTCAATTTAGAACTCTCCTTATTTTCCCAAGTTGCATGAATTTCTGGTAGGCTGTCTAGTGCACACACAAAGCTGAGGCTGTGACCAGGGGTCAGGTGACGTGACCTCTGTCGCCCCGCCCGTTTTCCCCCAGGGCTTTCAGGTGCTGGTGGAGACGGAGTGGCTGGACTACGGGCACAAGTTCGGGACCGCTGCGGTCACCAGGAGAACGCGGACGACGTCAGCGAGCAGTGCCCCGTCTTCCTGCAGTGGCTGGACTGCGTGCACCAGCTCCTCAAACAGTTCCCCTGCCTCTTCGAGTTCAACGAGGCCTTCCTGGTCAGTTCCCCCTCTCCCCTCTCCCCTCTCCCCCCTTCCCCCTTCCCCCTCCACTTCAGTGTCTACCATTTACTGGACTGTATTTATTTTCTGCAGAATTTAATGTTTTTTATTTCTTTCGGAATGGATTGCTCAGTTTATGCATTGCTCAATGACCAGTAACTATGGTCTGTGTGTGTGTGTATAGTATGTATGTAGGAATACTGAAGTTCTGAACTGGTGAGATGAGAAACTCTTATTTTTTGCTGGACCGCAACAGCAGGGCCAGCCCTACAAACGTGAATGTCTGTGACTGAGTGAGCGACTGAGTGAGTGATGAAGTTACAGCATTGGTCGGCCGAGTTATGAAGTTACACCATTGGTCGGCCGGAGAGGTCCAGCCATATACTAGGTTTTGACCCGGTCTTGTTTTAATGTGATTGTGTTTGTGTGCGCTTGCAGGTGAAACTGGTGCAGCACACCTACTCCTGTCTGTACGGCACCTTCCTGTGCAACAACGCCAAGGAGAGAGAGGCACGGAACGTCTACAAGCGCACCTGCTCTGTGTGGTCCCTGCTCCGCGCTGGCAACAAGAACTTCCAGAACTTTCTGTACATCCCCAGCCATGACATGGTAACCACTACCACCACCATACTGTACCAGAGCAGACCGGGGGGGGAGGGGACAGAAACTATAGAAATTTTATTTTTAAATTGAACAGGAATCCGTTATCAGCATGATACTTTTATGTCTGTCTGTCTGTCTTTCTCTGTCTGTCTGTGTGTGAGACGCAAGAGAGTGTCAGGGAGAGAGTCAGAAATAGACAGTGTGTGTTAGAGAAGACTGGCTGAGGTAAATAGGCAGGTCTGAGCAGTTTCTCTCTAACTCCTGTCTCTCTCTCGCTCTCTCTCTCTCTCTCTCTCTCCCTCCCTCCCTCTCTCTCTCTCTCTCTCTCTCCCCCTCTCTCTCTCTCTCTCTCTTCTCTCTCTCTCAGGTTCTGCAGCCAGTGTGCCACACCCGGGCGCTGCAGCTGTGGACAGCGGTCTACCTGCCCACCTCTTCTCCCTGCACTGCTGCCGATGACTCCATGGAGCTCTACCTGTCCCCGTCCACCCAGGGGGAGGAGCTCACCTCTCGCTCGCTTGATAGGTCAGTCTCTAAGGCAATTGGCTGCGGCCATGCTCGTGAGCCCATGCATGCATGCAGCTCAGAGCTAAGGCTGACTAAATGCACAAGACTATCATATATCTATCTCCATAGAGAGGGTCAGCAAGCTATAATGTCTTTTTTTTCCCCCACAGAAAAATAGAAATCTCTGTTCTGTGATGTTTTATATTTTTACTAGTGCAGCATGTTTATTGTTTGAGAATTGAAATTGAAGTCTAGGTTTAGAGTGAACGTTCAAGGATACTCTTGCACACAGTGCCTCCTTGTGGTAATAAAAGGAAGCACGCCATACTGAAAATGCATTTGCATGATTTATGAATCTGGCTTTCCTGCAGGCTTCCCAAGACGCGCTCAATGGACAACCTGGTCTCTGCCTGTGAGAACGGGGTGCCCTTAACCCGCACCTCCAGTGACCCCAACCTCAACAAGCACTGCCAAGAGGACAGGCCTGCTCTCGAACCTGCGCCTGGTGTGGGCGGGGGCACAGCGGACGGCCCAGAGAAGGCCGCGACAGAGACTGAAGGGTACAGCCAGGGCCCGGGGGTGGAGACTTTCACCCAGGCCCCTCCCACTGACCTCGAGGAGGAGGGGCTAAGCAGCGAGAACTGCATCACCTTAAAGGAGCCCTGTCTGACCACCCAACCCCTGCCCTCCCTGCACTGCGCCTCCCCGCTGGAGGTGGCTGACCCCGCCCCCATCCTCCCCCTGGCCCCGCCCCTGGCAAACGGCCACGCCTTCCCGGTCCCGCCCCCTTTGCTGGGAGCGGAGGCGGAGTCCCGGACTGCCGACCGCACCCCTTCCCCCAACGCGGACGCTCACATCCTCACCGTCTGCAACGGCCCCCCGGCGGGCAGCAGGGACCGCCCCCCGGCCCCGCCCACGGCCGTGGAGCTCCTGACCTTCAAGAACCTGTCCCCGGCGTCCCCTGCGGAGGACTCCGCCCAGACGCCGACGGAGCCAGAGAGCCAAGCCGCCGCACGTCAAAGGAGCGCGCCCGGGCGCCGCCGAGGAAGAGCGGGAGGCCGAGGAGGACCGGGAGGAGGAGGAGGAGGAGGAAGAGGACGCGGAGGAAGAGGAGGAGGAGGAGGAGGGGCGCCCGGGCCGCGCCCACCCCGACGGCGGCCGGGTGGCGCGGAGGCTGCAGTGCCAGAGCCAGCTGAGCGAGCTGGGCCTGCTGGGCTCCCGCTGGGAGAGCATGCAGGGCCTGGTGCAGTCGGCCTGCGGGGCCTTCCAGCCCGGCTCCCAGGGCCGGCGGCTGGCGGGCAGGCTGCTGCGCGCCCAGGGCATGGCGCCCAGCGGGCAGTGCTGCCGCCGGGAGAGCGCCCGCCCCCCCGCCTGCAGCCCCGTCCACGCCAGCTGGCTGTCGGCCGTGCGGAGCTCCGCCCTCTGCTCGTCCCGGCTGCTGGCGGCCCCGCCCCCCTCCTCGTCCTCCTCCTCCTCCTCCCCGCCGCCGCCGCCGCAGCAGCAGCCCGCCCCCGCCTACCTGGACGACGACGGGCTGCCGGTCGCCATGGACGCGGTGCAGCAGCGGCTGCGGCAGATCGAGGCGGGGTACAAGCAGGAGGTGGAGGTGCTGCGCCGGCAGGTGCGCCAGCTGCAGATGAGGCTGGAGAGCAAGCAGTACTGCACCCCCCCCTCCGAGCCCGACGTGGACTACGAGGATGACATCGTGAGTGACCCCCGCCAGACTCGTTCCTACCTGCTCACCCACGCTTCCTAAACTGTCGGTCGGTACCCCTTGGCGGGTGGCCAGTTGAGCTAAGTCATGAGATAAAGATGGAATAATGTGTACTGGACATCATACGCGCTCCATTCACGTCCACACCTGTCAAATTAAACACTGCACCTGTTACTTATTCTGCACTGATTACAGTGCACATGTAGGTTTTAGACATTTTGGACAGTGTGTTATAGCACTGTGTGGTGCACTGTGTGGTGCTCGCATGGAATGACTCATTCCTCTTGGGCTCCCAAGGTCCTTGAAGCCCCTTGAAAATATGTTCATCCTGCAAAGTCACAGGAAAAGTCATGAAAAGTACTTAAATATTCCTCTGATCTTAAAAAGTTAAATTCCAGAAATGAACAGGTTCTTACAAAGTGCTTCAAATGCTTGAAGTTGATGCCCAGCAATTGAAGTACTGAAATGCCTTTTTTTATGAAGTGCTTGAAAAGGTCCTTAAAACTAAAATGATCTAGGCTCTAAAATTGACATTTTACAAAGAATGTTGTGTATGGCAATTTCCCAACATTTGTCCATTACAATTTGCTACATTTTCAATAGAATAAAGACTACCATTGTAAAATATGGTGTACTATTTTTTACTATTTTCATCTAAGTATACTGTTATGCTTTTGTTATGCATTTCAGTTACATGTTTTTTGCTAGGTCATTGAAAATGGGGAAATAGTGCTTGAATAAGTACTTGAAAGTCCTTGAATTTAATTTCACCAGGTCTGTGTGAACCCTGAATAAAACAAAACCACAGTAAATGACATGCATATTTATTTGTTAACTCAGTAGCTTGATATCCTTACTATCAAGTCTTGTTGATAGGAATGCTAATAAATTGTATAGCTCACTGTTTAACTCCACCAGCAAAAGTCAACGGTCACCAGAGTGTGTGCCTTTTGTAATAATTTGCTTCAAAATATATATATGTCTGGTATGTCCAGGTCTTTTGAAGTCCGATTTGAAAATATTAGTCTGTCTTTAGGCTTTCTGACCTCACAAAAGTAGCTCTGACTAAATGTAATTTGTGTGTGAACCCCGCCCCCCCCCCCCCCCCCCATCTCACAGACCTGCCTGCGGGAGTCGGACGACAGCGAGGAGGAGGACTCCCTGTCGGACCGCAGCGAGGACCGCTTCTCGGAGGGCAGCTGGGACCGGGTGGAGCGGAAGGACACAGAGGTCAGCGTCCCTGAGTGCCTCCTCCAGGTCCCTCCTCTTTACCTTGATCTCTAACCCGCCGATTCTCCCCCACGCCCCCCCCCCACCCCCCCCCCCCGGACTAACGGCACGGCGCCTCGCATGCGCGCGCGTCTGTGTGTGCGAGCGGGGGTATGACGCCGTTCTGACACCGTGTCCCCCCATCTCCCCCCCCCCCCCTCAGGTGACCCGCTGGGTGCCCGATCACATGGCCTCACACTGCTTCAGCTGCGACTGCGAGTTCTGGATAGTCAAGCGACGCCATCACTGCAGGTGGGTTCCGCTGGCTTCGACCGAACAGTCCTGCCTTGTCAAAAAAAACGTTGTCCGTTCATTTAACAACCCTAATGTAGCAGTTCTAGAAAATCATAAGTGCGCTCTAAGGTTGAGCTCCTGAGCCAGTGTGTGCTAGTTAGTCATTTAGAGAACGTTCTGGCTTAAAGACACACCCTGCTGGCCTTACGCCCGTGTGACCGTTTGGTCCTGAGGCCGCATCACTAGTCATGAGCTTACATTTTGTAGTTCTGATGCAGTGATGTCATAACACAAGGTGGTCAACAAGGGTCACATCTGTTTCTGGTTTTCATGGCAACTTCTGGCCTTAATTATTTAATTAGCCATAACATTTACACCATCTGTCATTTTAGCCACATTTCTTGATAAGCGTTTCAAAAATGACAGACGAACTGTTCTTGTATCCCGGTATGAAATGTTTTACTGTGAACTAGTGCTGGTGCTCACAGCCCGTTAGCCTAGCTCATTTGGAAAGGTTCAGCGAGGGCCTAAACTGAACCTCCCCCCCGTGCGACCCTCTGTTGTTCACGCAGGAACTGCGGCAACGTGTTCTGCAAGGACTGCTGCCACCTGAAGCTGCCCATCCCGGACCAGCAGCTGTACGACCCCGTGCTGGTGTGCAACGCCTGCCACGACCTGCTGCTGGAGTCGCGCACGCGCGAGATTCGCAGCCAGCAGCTGAAGAAGCCCATCGCCACCGCCTCCAGCTGAGAGCCCCGCCCCCCCTCGCCCTGGCCGGCCCCGCCCCTGACCGGCGCGCCGCTTCTCCACACTCCGCTTTCCAGCCGACGAGCCCGGGCCTCTTCACCACCGACGCCCCCCCCCCCCCCCCCCCCCCCCCCCCCCCCCACCCCCCCCCCCCCACCGCACCCCCCACCCCCCCGCCTCTTTATCGGTCTCGGCTGCGGGTGAGAGGACCGTGTTTTCCGGAGCCAAAGCTTACGGCGGGCGCCGAGAGCAACGTGGAGGGAGAGAAACACGGACGGACGGACGGAAGGAGGGAGGGAGGAAAAGGAGGAGAGTAGGAAGCAGAGGGTTCGGCTCCCTAACGAAGCGGAGCCCCTCGGACTGCGTTTCTCTGCGTTAAGGCCTCAGCGTCCCGCTGGTGTGCCGGTGAGAGGGTGCTGCTGGACGCCCCCCCCCCCCCCCCCCCCCCCCCCCCCCCCCCCCTCCCCCCCTCCCCCCCCCCAGTCCAGCACTCAGACCTATGCACCCTGAACTCTGCGTCCTGTCACACGCCACCTACAGACAATCTCATCTACCGGACTGTGGGGACTCCCAGGCCTTGGATCTGTGCGTTGGAGGCTCTCTATTTAAAATGCTGCTACAGTATTTGAGGTTTATTTTTCATTTTGTGCACTACAAAGCCGTTTGTATATTTTGAGGGAATTGGAGACCAAGCCGGGCGGAGAGAAAGGGAGAACTCTGCCGTGGTCGCTGTTGTATCTTCTTGTGGGCCACGACTGTTGCCGGAATGTAATGTTCGAAATGAGAGAGTGAGCCAGAGAGAGAGAGAGAGAGAGATGCAATGTTCAGAGGGAAGGAAAGAGAGAAAGAACCAACAAACAAACAAACTGGAAAGCCGATACGGTTTATGTTCATGTGCGTAGATTGGTTGTGTACTTGTCTGTTCTTGCAGTGTATTTTAAATATCACAGTTATGCAGTTCTGTGTCTTTCAAACGCTAACCTGAATATAGCATTGTTGTGATGTTCCTCAGTTTGGGAATGCAGTAAGGGCCCCACGCCCTTTTATCAGTTTACCTGTCTTTTTTTGGAGAAAAAAGCTGAACTGAACAACCTGTCAGAAAAAAATGAGTTCAAACTGTTCAGGTAAGCCAACAAGCCATCTTTTTTCTCCCCCCCCCTCAGATGGAACATTGTTCCTAGCCACACTGCACATTCGACTTATGATAGGATAGGTCCTCATTTATGGAAATTAACATTCTAGAGCAGAATGGATGTTCTACAAACATGAGCGAAAAATATTTCGGAGAAATGAACGTTCAAAGTACGCCGTTTGGGAGAGTTCAAGTAAGTGTGCAGTAATTGTCTTTCTACATCATGGTTGTGTCCCTGTGTATGGAGTCCTTTCTCAAAACATCTTTTAAACATTACATGATGGCTAGGAAGCCCCATAAGAATGTACAAAAGTACATCGAAATTCTTTTTTTTGGTCGTGATTCCCGCACACCGTTCTCTTGAAAGGGTATGTGTTATTGTTGGATGGTGTTCCTCAAAAAAAAAAAGAAATAGTGCCATCTTTTGTTGTTAAATTTTTTTTGTACTTTTTTCATGGATTGCATCCAGGTAACTAATTGGAACTGCTTGATAAGGTAACGGTACAAATAGCTAGCTGCTTAACGAGAAGGATTTTTTTTTTTCCATAAGCTCGACAGGGAAATTTAAATTAGATTAAAGTTTCAGAAATAAAAAGACTGTGAAAATTGAATTAATTAGCAGGCCTTCTCTGTTGCCTAATGTTTCGGGGTCTTTCAGTGGTGTTGATGAAGGCAAAAAAGAACCCAGAAATGTAATATATCTAGTAATCCAATCTGTACTAGTGGCTAAAACTGTCACCTAGTGAATACTTGTTGTAAAGAATTGCACTGTACAAGTGAAATCCCATGGGTTAAATAAAAAAAGATCTATATATCTATATCAGGGATTTGTGTCTGTGAGATTTCTTTCTCTACATTTTGTTGGCTGAGCTCTCCACTGCATTGGATGGTGTTTCACCATAACCGGTGGATATTTCTGACTTTCTGCTGTGGTAAGAACATGCTACTGATGCAGTATTCAACACATTATCAGTCTGAGTGGAATTACTTGAATCTGGCTGGTGGTGTGGATTTTAATAAAAAGTTTAATCTATAAATTAAACCTCTAAAATCTAAATCTCTAATGCAGTCAGACCTCAGGCACATTTTATACAAGCAACTGCTGTACTTCTGTCCTCAACAATCATCAATATCCCCAGACTACTCGATTAGATGCAGGTGCTGACTGGACTGTGTTCTTCTGACTGACAGGGCCTTTAAATAATGGTGGCTCAGCGCACAGCTGTTCATACACACCTTTACATTGACCCGCACAAGGGTTAGCATCTTGTCCAGCTTCTGCACGAAGGGCCACAGGGCACAATGTGTTTTTGGTTGAACTGTAAAGCACTTTACTTGGAACGGACAGAATGTCATTTTTAATGGTTAAAATGTTACTTGGCTGTGATGATGTAATGTAGAGTAGTGTTTTTCTTTAATTGGCATGGATTAATGGTGTCAGAATGGTAACGAATGTAGTGTTCATCTAGTGAAGCAAGTGTTGAGTAATGCGTGGTGTTGCAATGCATTTTGTTTTACAGGAATGGCCATAATTTGGCATAATCACTATACCATCTGCCCTAAGGAACAACATGCTAAATGATGGAAATTGAGGAGCAATTGTTTTGCCATCTAGGACCAAATCACAGATGGACCAGTAGCCCGCAGAAAATGTGTACAAAACTTTGTGCCCTGATTTTCTTTTTAGGTGTCAGCCTGAAACCATGCATTTTTGCAACATGACGCTTGCACATAATTTGCAATCTATTTGCAAGTGATTCATTTAGGGTATTTAAAAAAAAACACTATTAGCTGAAAACTATTAGACTGATGTATTAAGGATTTTACAGTCTCTTTTTCCAATATGTAAATTGATTCAAGTTTCATTAAAAGGCTATATAACTAAGCGTCAAGCACCTGCTGCATTTTATTGAAAAGTCACAAATCGCCTATGGTACTTTGTTTGGTCAAGCTCTAACTCAAGTCGTTGCCAGCCCTTCTAAGTTTAGCAAATCAACTGATTGGAAGCACCATAGTTTAAACGTAGCATGTATTTCATTCACTCTGTGTCACCTCTTCCGTTTTCAAGTAGCCGACACGCTCGCGACAAATTTAATATCGTTAAATGTGCGCCTGCGTGGTTCGAATTCACGGAGGCTCGGGAGGGATTGGCCTGCTTCCCTGTAGGGATGCCCCGACCTGGTTACTGGTCGGGGCATCCCTACAGGTCTATGAAAATCCAAGGTGGATCTACTTCTGTGGGCCACTGTGCCGCATGTCATTGTCGGCAGTGGGTAATTTTCAGCCTCTGACCCTGTACTGCACTGAATTTACTGCATCCAGCCTCCGAGTGTATTAACGAAACACATAAAACCGAACATAAACATATACAATTGGATAGACTGAAGGGGATTTATTGATCTATACACGCCGAATTTGGTTGTTAAGATATATTGTTACTTAGCGACCGTGTTAAAAACTAATTCCGGAATCCTGATGTTTTGAAACAATAATAACACGTTGCGTTCTAAGAGGTCATTGATTTAATGCTGTCGAGATGTCAAAAACAATGCCCTTCAAAAGTAAATTTGAGTTTGAACACTGCAATTTTATTTGGTTACAATAAAAATGCTGGTCATAACACCTAGGGATAGAAACGTACAAGCTAGTAGTAATTCGGTAACTAAGTTTATTAACGAAACGTGTTTGTTTACACACTAGTAACCTAAGGTATCGAACATTTCTAGGCAACACAATGCAAAAATAACCAACGTCACAGTGAAATAAGAATCATTGTAAATTCGCTCTTTTATCTTCACAATGATGTCACAGACGTACATGTACACTGAAAATTTACAACCAATTCATCATTGATCATTATTACTTCAGCTCACTGAACAAGACGAAACACTGCAAACTACCAAAATGAGCTTCAAGTATTCATTTTTATGTTGTTGTCCGGTAAGTACTTAATCTTTATATTTAATTGTCCATGGTATCGCCTTTTTGTACATTCGTATCTATTGGTTTCATCTCATAAGTCGTTCTCTTGCACAAAACAGACATGGGATTAATATAATATAAAATGGAGTAGCTATTTTAAAAAGAATCAAATGCAAACATATTTTCTCTGAATAGCATTTTTCAATTTAGAGTGTTTTGTTGGGTATGTTTTATCGTAGAATTATTTAGGATATAGTTTAACATAAACAGAAGTCAATAACCTATAATCAGGGTGTAAAATTCATTATAAAATATGATCTTACATAATTGTTAGACTGAGGTTTAAACTGGCAGTAAAACAATATTCTTCATTCAAATGACAAGAACGATGTACCATATTGTGGTGTGAAAAACACTATCTCTGTGTCAGGAAAACAGGTATTTATATGATTAATAATTTTTAAAACACGTTGGCCCAGGTAAAGGATGATGAGAAGAAGAAGACTAAGAAGAAATGTAAAAAAGGGAAGAAAGGAAAGAAGGCACAGTCAGCATCTGCAGACCAGCTGGCCCTAAATAACAACTGCCCCGAGAAGACAGCGGTTACCATCAGCTGTGGGGAGGGGCCGGCTGTTACTATCGTCTGCACGGAAGAAACATCTATTGCTATTGACTGTGCTAACGAGACAGCTCTTACTATTGCCTGCGCTGAGGAAACAGTTGCTACTATCGCCTGCGTGAAAGAGCCAGCTCAAACTCTCACCTGTGCAGGGGAGACATCGCTTTCTATCGACCGCACAGACGAGCCAGCAGATACCATCAGCTGTGCTGAGCCAGCTCTTAACATCGGATGCACGAAAGTGGCACTTTTTACCATCGCACCCGCGCAGAGGAGCTAACTCCGAACATCGAATGCACTGAGCAAGATCTTACCATTGACTGTGTGAAAAAGCCAACTCCTACCATTGACTGCGTAAAGGTACCCACTCCTATCATCGCGTGCGCAGAGGAGCGAGCTGTTAACATCGACTATGCAGAGGTGCCGGCTTTTAACATCAACGGCGTAAAGGAAAACATCTCTTACCACCGACTCCGTGGAGGGGTCTGATGTTACCCTCAACTGCGTAGAGCCAGCTCTGACCATTGAATGGATGAGAGAGGCAGATCGTTCCTTTGACCGCGCTGAGCAGCGAACGCCTACCATCGACTGCGTTGAGCAGCCATCGCCCACCATCAACCGTGTTGAGCAGCCAATGCCCACCATCGACTGCGTTGAGCAGCCAACGCCCGCCATCGACTGCGTTGAGCAGCCAACGCCCACCATCAACTGCGTTGAGCAACCAACGCCCACCATCGACTGCGTTGTGCAGCCAACGCCCACCATCGACTGCGTTGAGCAGCCAACGCCCACCATGGACTACGTTGTGCAGCCAACGCCCGCCATCGACTGCGTTGTGCAGCCCACCATCGACTGCGTTGAGCAGCCAACACCCACCATCAACTGCGTTGAGCAACCAACGCCCACCATTGACTGCGTTGAGCTGCCAACGCCCACCATTGACTGCGTTGAGCAGCCAACGCCCACCATCGACTGTGTTGTGCAGCCCGCCATGGACTGCGTTGAGCTGCCAACGCCCACCATGGATTGCGTTGTGCAGCCCACCATCGACTGCGTTGAGCAGCCGACGCCCGCCATCGACTGCGTTGAGCTGCCAACGCCCGCCATCGACTGCGTTGAGCAGCCCGCCATCGACTGCGTTGAGCTGGCAACGCCCGCCATCGACTGCGTTGAGCAGCCCGAAATCGACTGCGCTGAGCAGCCCGCCCGCCATCGACTGCGTTGAGCTGCCAACGCCCACCATCGCTGCATTGAGCAGCCCGACATCGACTGCGTTGTGCAGCCCACCCGCCATCGACTGCGTTGTGCAGCCGATGCCCGCCATCGACTGCGTTGTGCAGCCAACGCCCGCCATCGACTGCATTGAGCAGCCCGCCATCGACTGCATTGAGCTGCCAATCGACTGCGTTGAACAGCCAACGCCCACCATGGACTGCGTTGAGCAGCCAACGCCCGCCATCGACTGCGTTGAGCTGCAACGGGCCCGCCATCGACTGCGTTTGCAAGCCCGCCATCGACTGCATTGAGCTGCCAATCGACTGCGTTGAACAGCCAACGCCCGCCATGGACTGCGTTGAGCAGCCAACGCCCGCCATCGACTGCGTTGTGCAGCCCACCATCGACTGCGTTGTGCAGCCCACCATCGACTGCGTTGTGCAGCCCGCCATCGACTGCGTTGTGCAGCCAACGCCCGCCATCGACTGCATTGAGCAGCCCGCCATCGACTGCGTTGAGCAGCCAACGCCCGCCATCGACTGCGTTGTGCAGCCCACCATCGACTGCGTTGAGCTGCAACGCCCCCACCATCGACTGCGTTGCTGCCAAGCCCGACACCATCGACTGCGTTGAAGCAGCCAACGCCCCGCCATGGACTGCGTTGAGCAGCCAACGCCCACCATCGACTGCGTTGTGCAGCCCACCATCGACTGCGTCGTGCAGCCAACGCCCGCCATCGACTGCGTTGTGCAGCCCACCATCGACTGTGTTGTGCAGCCTGCCATCGACTGCGTTGTGCAGCCCGCCACCGACTGCGTTGAGCAGCCCGCCACCAACTGCGTTGAGCAGCCCGCTATCGACTGCATTGAGCTGCCAATGCCCACCATCGACTGTGATGTGCAGCCCGCCATCGACTGCATTGAGCTGCCAACGCCCACCATCGACTGTGTTGTGCAGCCCGCCATCGACTGCGTTGTGCAGCCCGCCACCGACTGTGTTGAGCAGCCCGCTATCGACTGCATTGAGCAGCCAACGCCCGCCATCGACTGCGTTGAGCAGCCAACGCCCCCCATCGACTGCGTTGTGCAGCCCACCATCGACTGTGTTGTGCAGCCCACCATCGACTGCGTTGTGCAGCCAACGCCCGGCATCGACTGCGTTGAGCAGCCCGCCATTGACTGCGTTGAGCAGCCAACGCCCGCCATCGACCACGTTGAGCAGCCAACGCCCGCCATCAACTGCGTTGTGCAGCCCACCATCGACTGTGTTGTGCAGCCAACGCCTGCCATCGACTGCGTTGAGCAGCCCGCCATCGACTGCGTTGAGCAGCCAACACCCGCGATCGACTGCGTTGTGCAAGCCCACCATTGACTGCGTTGTGAGGCCTATGCCTGCTTTCGACCATCGACTGCGCTGAGCAGCCAACGCCCCGCCATCGACTGCGTTGAACAGCCAACGCCCACCATGGACTGCGTTGAGCAGCCAACGCCCCACCATCAACTGCATGAGTGCCATGCCCACCATCGACTGCGTTTGTGCAGCCAACGGGCCCGCCATCGACTGCGTTGTGCAGCCAACGCTCGCCATCGACTGCATTGTGCAGCCCACCATCGACTGCGTTGTGCAGCCAACGCCCGCCATCGACTGCATTGTGCAGCCCACCATGGACTGCATTGTGCAGCCCTCCATCGACTGCATTGAGCAGCCAACGCCCGCCATCGACTGCGTTGAGCTGCCAACGCCCGCCATCGACTGCATTGAGCAGCCAACGCTCGCCATCGACTGCGTTGAGCAGCCCGCTATCGACTGCATTGTGCAGCCCACCATCGACTGCGTTGAGCTGCCAACGCCCACCATGGACTGCGTTGTGCAGCCCACCATCGACTGCGTTGAGCAGCCAACGCCCGCCATCGACTGCGTTGAGCAGCTCGCTATCGACTGCGTTGAGCTGCCAACGCCCGCCATCGACTGCATTGTGCAGCCCACCATCGACTGCGTTGAGTCATCATCCCTGACTGATGATCATAATGAGCAGAAAGACCTAAAGAAGAAAAAGAAGAAGAAATGGTCATTAAAGAAAGGAAAGAAGGGGACGTGCAGAGCAGCCAGGTCTTACCGTCGACTGCATAGAGAAGCCTGCTCTGGCCATTGACTGCACAGAACAACAAAGGTAGTGTTTTTCTCTTCATTTAATTTCATTTTAGCGCTTACGTTTGCTGCTCGGGCAATCAATTTCTAAGAACTAATAGAGCATGCTTATCCTTTACTTATTTCTCTTATATAGGCTGGAATTCCCAGGCTGTAGAAAGCTCCAGTTAGAACACTTCCGCCAGGATGAGACCCAGAGCCAGAGGAACACGACTGATCACACTGTCCTTGGGTAAGAATGGCAGTCTGTTCATTCTAACTGAAGGATGGAAAGTTTTTTTTAGTTCCTGAATGTGCTGCTTAATATTGACAAGTGTTAAAGAAAAATAAATCAGTTGTTCTTGCAGGACCAAAATATTATTCTGAAATTATTATTGATCCAAGCTCTATTATATGTATCATTATACTATTTTTGAAGTATGTAAATGGAGATGGAGTTAGGTATGTAGATTAGAATTGGTGTGCGATCTGAACTGCATTTTGTGCATCCTTTGATTGTATACTTTTCCCACCCTGTCTCTGAGACCCAGTCTCCTGTTTGTTTTGGTTCCTGTATTGAAGATAAAAAAACAAGCCCATTTAATGCACGTGAATAACCTATTATTGCCTGACGTCTGTACGGTAACAGAGTAGGGATGTGTTCATGTCTCTGCCACAGGTTCCCTAACATCGGGAACACATGCTACATGAATGCAACTCTCCAGAGTCTGTTCAGTCTCCGAATCTTCACTCAGGACATCAGGGGAGAGGAAGGCTGCTGGAGGTCACATCTTACCACACATTTACTCAAGTATGTAGCTACCTTTTGTTGTTTATTTTTTGTTCCACCCATAATAACCCTAATCTCAAGTGGCAACTTTCTGACTGCCTGTGCAGCTGGCGATCAAAGGCCTCTCTCGCCCCCTGCAGGTGTCTTGCAGATCTGCAGTCAGCACGGGGCAGCTACAGCAGAGAGCACAAGGTCAGCCTGCTGAAGACCCTGAAACAGACCATCGCATCGTACTGCAGCGACTTCTGTGGGAATGGGCAGCAGGTGAGACATGCACACACACACACACACAGACACACACACTCCCACTCACACCCCATAGTTCTTCAGATATTTCCTCTTGTGCCAAATTCTTTTTTAAAATGGTGTGTTCAGGGTACGCATTTATCACAAACTTTAAAACAAATGCGTGAATGAAATTACATGTATGTAAATAATGTAGCTATCTTCTTTGATAGATTGATTGATTAAATTTTTATGTTAAGTTCCATAGTGCAACAAGGAGATTGAGGGCGTTGTGCTCAGAGTAGAAAAAAAAACTACACTGAGCATACGGTATGTGATACAGATAGTAATTGTGAATGTTAATGTAAAGGCTAGGGCTTGTAAACTATGTCCCTGAGGTCACTGCTGAAGCCTAACACCCTCTCCTTCCCACATGGGATTTCCCTGTCTCACTACAGGACGCTCATGAGTTCCTAAGCGTTCTCCTGTCCCAGCTTAAAGAGGAGGGGGTTTCCCTGAAGACAAGGGTGGGGCTGCACCCCTACACGGGTCCATCGAGGCTAATTTTGAATTTGACCTCCTGTCCATCAGAACGTGCCTCAGGTGAGCCGCCCATGTCTGGTGGGTCAGTTCCATTTGAATTTTTCAGTTCAGGAAATTGCAAAATCAACTAATAAAACAGCTATATTCCTGAATGGAATAGACTCCATCCCCAGCCCTGCCTGTGAGTGTTCATTTCTGTGTCTCTGTGGTTCCCTCTCCAAAGCTGCGGGGAGAAGGTGTGTAGGACAGAGTCCTACAACTGCTTGTCTGTGGACTTGGTCCCTGGGGGCTCTGTGCAAGACAGTTTGGTCCTTTACTTCAAGGTAAGTGTCCACCTGGGAGACTTCAAAATACTGCATTTGTCTGTGAGCGGAGTGTTGAATGTGTTATTATGCTTTGTGGTGTGTGAGGACAGTGTTGAAAGTGTGTTACTGTGTTTTGTGGTCTGTGAGCTGTGTTGAGTGTGTTACTGTTCTTCTGCGGTCTGTGAGCTCTTGTGTTGAGTGTGTTTTGTGGCCTGTGAGCTCTATGTTTAGTGTGTTACTGTGTTTTGTGGTCTGTGACTCTATGTTGAGTGTGTTACTGTGCTTTGCTGTCACAGGGCTATGAGGTAGAGTGTCGGTGCCAGTGGTGCTTTGGGGAGTTGGCCACTGTGGAGCAGAGGTTACAGTCACTGCCTCAGTAAGTGCAGCCTCCTCCCTTCTCTTTCAGTATTCTCTCTTTCAGTATATCGGGCCTGGTTAAATATGACATAAATAAATAAATAAATAAATAAAGGATTCCTCTGTGTGTCTGTGCAGAGTGCTGGTTGTGCAGCTGAAACGGTTCAGTTTTAACTCCAGAGGGAACCTGGTGAAGCTGCACGATCACCTGCACATCTCCCCACAGCTCAGCCTGCAGGCCCACAGCAGGGCCAACGTTCGCCTGCCAGGGCTGCCCAAGCCCCACCTGACCCATGGGGATTTTGCATCCTCCCCCTCACCAGAGGGAGCTGTTCTCTTTACAGGTAGTTCATGCGTGAGAGCCATTCTGTCCCCTTTTACTTCCTGTGATGTGGAAAACAAGTTAGGGCTGGATTGTCAAGACTCTACCCCTGGAGTGACACAGTGGATCATGGTTTTTGGTGCGTTTCTACACTTAAATCCTGAATTAGTTCATTTCTGGTTAAACCTGCTGGCACCTTGACCGTGCAGAACCTGTGACTCAGTGATAAGACTCCAGAGCTGAGGAGTAAGTGTGTTGAATGAATCTGTGGTGGTAATGATAAGGCAAGGGGTCTGATGGTGTTTTTGGTTTTGTTTGGTTTCCCCTGAAGCTGAAAAGAGGAGCTCTGTGGAAGGAAGTACCCCTGACAGAATAGAACAGGACAGCTACCCTGTGGTGAGGAGAGGAGGGAGAAAGAGAGAAGGGTGAGGGGTAGTAAAAGAGTAGAGCAGGATGGAGGGTGGCCTAGGATGGGGTGGGATGGGGGTTGAGGGTTTGGGTGAGTAACTCTTCTGACTGCAGGTCTGTACCTTCTGTTTCCTAAAATGAATACAGAGTCATCAGTGTGCTGTCCCACATTGCATCCAGCATGCAACACGGTGAGATACACTGAAGGCACAAAGCCCACACACATTCCTGGTCCCTATGTCCTCAATCTGATCTGGAGACATTTCCACCATTATGGGCACATTAAGCAGAGACTGAACATCCATCTGTGTAACTCTGCAGGTCATTACATCTGTGAGAGCTGTGATTGCAACACAAACTGGCTCTCATTCGACGACGAGAGAGTAAAGCAGCTGGACCAGAAGTCTGTGTTGAAGCGGAGGTCAAACTCCGCCTACATGCTGTATTATGAATACAGGTGAGAGCTCGTCCATAACAAAAGCCCTGCTGTTCTGTGATTGTGGTACAGGTAGAATTACTGCTGAGCTATAAGTACAGGTGGCAATAGTATCAGGTTCAGTTGTGTTGGGGGAGGTTTGCAGGCAGTGTGACTGGGCTGGTGTCTGTTGTAGGGGTGCTGGTGTGTAGAGATGGAACCAAGGCCATCCTTAAATGAGACTGCCCAGTCCTCTCTGCCTCTACAAGAGTGGAACAGCCATGTATGTTTGCATTTGTTGCTGATGTTGCTTGAAATGTATAATGTATATTATAAGCATTGTGAAAAAAATTAAGGGTCATCATACAAAGATTTGCCATTTT